>JADLZL010001738.1:0-127899 GCA_015844335.1 Chrysopogon serrulatus | reverse complement strand
TTGTACACCAATAAAGAGCCGCACATTCGGCCTCGTCGCCCCGAACTTACCACCATCCGATCCACGTCCTGCTCAATCTACACGTTCCTGCCTACCATCTCCAGAAACATCGGCCCTCCGCCACCGAAGCAGCCTCGGCCCAGCGCCCTCTGCCCACTCCGCTACCTCCGCGTACGCCGCCGCCGCCCGGCGTCTGCCGCCCACCGTCGCGCACCTGCCGAGGCATTCGCCGGCACCCCACATCGCTGCCGCAGTCTCCGGTGCCGGGCGCATCCGCAACGTAGGACCCAAGACGACGTACCTGCATCTTCCCCTCCGGCCGGCAAGCGCGCGGGCGTTCCGGTAGGCTGTTCCGGCCGGCACCCACGCCGCTGCCGCAGATTCCAGGCCTGGCCGCAGCCCCAGCGGGCGATTGAAGGTCCTGTCCGTCCAACTTCCCCTCGGGCTATTCCGGCAAGCTCGCGGGTGCTCCGGCAGGCTGTTCCGGCAACCTCACGACTGCTCCGGCAAGCCGCGTTCGCCCTCTCTCTTCTCCTCCGGCTGCGCTGCGCCGCTGCCTTCTTCGCGTTCTTCTTTCTCCTCTGCACGGTATGTGTACCTCATCTGTTCGATGCAATGTCTACAAGAAAACGTGTGTTATCTTTGAGCCTCCTACTAGAGCACCTTTTTTTTTTTCTTACAGCCATGGGCTCACGCCACAAACGCAGAACTGCTCACGTACTCCAAGAAGATGGAGGTGATGTTTACATCAACCTGTAACCTGTACAAGATTTACTTTCATGCATATATAAATTTTTAGTACATGGTGTACATGTCTGCACAACAAGGCAGCAGCCCGCCGTGACATTTTTTTTTTTGTCCCACCTGTTCGCCTGCACCAACCGAATTTTTTTTCCCTATGATCATTAAAGTGCATTAGACATGTGACACCCAACATTTACACGCCATCTGATTCATGAACCTCTGTTCTTTGCTTCTCATAGATATCCCTCGGCCAGGATCCTACATTGCCACCGAGACTCGCAAGAGACGTAGAGCTGCTATGGCTTCCGAACCAGAAAAAGGTAAACTCTCATATTCTACCAAGACACATGATCAGAAAGGGCTACTACGATATATCGTCCACAGTTTTTCACATTTGTTTACACATATCTATTACTTGCAGAGAATTCAGCACCCTTGCTGTGTAATGGACACCGTCGTAAGTTCTCAACTTTCTGGTGTTACTCCTATCTTTCCGTAGCCTTTTGTTTTTCTCTGCATGGCATGTCTACCATTGTGCATACACATCCATACTAAAACCAGTAAATGCAAGCTATCGCCGCTGTATAAATGAGTACAGAGGACTGTGCTGATTCCTGTTTACATATGAACGTCCCTATGGCGCACCCTTATTGGCCCTTTCCCAAGTACCAACCTTGCTGCGGTGCATGTACCAAATTTTTTCATTTTTCCTTGACTGCGATTCTCTGAACTATGGACTTCAGAGCCATGTCATCTTCTCATTTTGTTCCCATGTTCTTCGTATCACGACCTGTAGGCACCATTTTTGGCCCCATGTACTTAGGAGGACCAGTTTGCACATGTCAACATTGCGGTGCTCGCTCGCTACAGGAGGCGGGTTCGTGGGTCAAGCCGCACAGCGAATCCTGCATACAACAAGTGCTGCAGAGGAGGAAGCATTGTTTTGCCTCTATATGAGGCTCCACCAGAGCCTTTGCTTCGCCTATTAACAAGAGAAGTTCCTTCACCTGTCGAGGCACTTTTTTAATAATATAAGACAGTACAACTCTATGTTCGCCATGACCTCTATGGATGTCAAGGTCATAAATGCCATTAATGATGGCCACGGTCCTTATGTGTTCAAGATTAGCGGTCGGTTATGCCATCGAATAGGATCATCGATTCCTGATAGTGGTTCAAGACCACAATATTGCCCGACTCTACATCTTCGATCACGATAATGAAGTCAGAAATCGAATCGGTGTTGCGAACATGAGGATAGAAGCTTTGAGCCAAACGAGGCTATGGTTGCTGCCTTCATAGCCATGCTTGATGCCCACAACCCAATTGTGCGAGTATTTAGAACCGCCCTTGACAGGTGGCTGCAAATGACCTTTCTAATTGCCTTGATGATCGCTATGCTGTCCATCTATTTTCGGCTCCAAAACAGCATGGCAATATCTATAGTGCCCCAATCGCATCGAGAGGTTGTTGGCTTGGTTATAAATGGTTTGGGCAGCACCCAGAAGAAGGGCGTGATTTGGTAGTGCAAGACCACTCATCTCAACTCCAGAGAGTACAAGAGACACATTGCAAATTTATGGCAATGCAAAGATCCACTTGTTATTCCCTTATGGAGAAGATGGCTTCCATGAAAATCTTATCTACGAGAAGATGTCCCCGATCAAACAACATCAAAAGAAACAAAGTCACCATGGTAGAATACTACTCATATAGACCGCATGACCAGCCAAATGATTTCAACACCCCTTTGCTTATTTGTGGCGAGCTAACCCAAGCGTATCGGGTTGATGCCTACTTGTTGTGTTGAAGATGAACGACTCGGACATTCTGAAAAGAAATCTTTTCGAGAAAAAATATAGATCCGGCCCATATAAAGCCTTACTTCAAAGGCGTTAGTAGTGGCATCACTTTGAAGCTTCAGTTGTAGGCCAAATAACCTTCCTACCGGCATCATTCACGGGAGGTCCACGGTACTATTACCGAACTATCAAGGCGTGTGGCAATATGTCGTAGGTTTGGATGTCCGGACCTATTCATCACCTTTACATGCAATGCTTTATGGCCGAGAATTGAAGAGGCCTTATCATTCATACGGACAACATGCTTCCGATAGGCCTGATATTGTTGACCGAGTTTTTGAGATGAAACTTAAATTGCTCATGGATGACATTGAGAAGCATGATTTCTTTGGACCTATACTTGGAGGTATTGCCTCACTATCCTACGATCTCTTTTTTTTGTCGAGAATCATCCTTACCCCCCTTGATACTCTAATAACCCTAAATTTTGCAAAACATTCTCTTTCCCAGTTGTCTACACGATTGAATTTCAAAAAAGAGGTCTCCCACATGTCCACCTCATCATCCATTTTGGAAAAGATAGGCCTCTTGAAGGCTGCTCAAATAGATGCCTTCATATCGGCCACGGTTGCTAGATCCATCTACTTGATCCTACGGGTTTTGAAGTAGTATCAAAGTTTATGATTCATGGGCCTGCGGACCTCTACAACCATCCTCTCCTTGCATGATTAATGGAAAATGTGACAAGTTCTACCTAAAAAATTTCTGTGAACACACTACTATTGTGTTACCCGACAGTCATGTTACTTATGCCCGCCCCAACAATGGTATTACTTGCTCAAAAAAATGGAGTTCAGATCAGTAACGCATTTGTTGTGCCACATAATGTAGACCTATTGGTTAAGTACCGGGCACACATAAATGTTGAAAGTGTCAACCGCAATGGAATGGAGAGATATCTATTTAAGTATACCAACAAAGGTCCCGATCATTGCGCTAAAGCTACAATCCGGAAAAAAAGAGGTAACCCAAATGGTAGCGGGGGACATTTAATGAAATAAATGAATACTTGGACTTGCAGGTGTGTAACCCCTAATGATGCAGCATGGAGATTACTCCGGTTTGATATACACTACACCAATCCATCTCAGAGCGACTTCTGTCCACCTCCCTTTAGAAAATGGTGTCCTATACACCGAAGGCGACTATCCGGATCAAGTGATTGAGGATCCATCTAAACTCATAACAAAGCTAACAAAGATGGTTTGATGCAAACCAACGGTATCCACGGGCTCGAGAACACACTTACGCGGACTTCCCCGAACACTGGACATGGCATGATGGCAAATTTTGGCATAGACGTCTCAACAATCATCAAAGGTTGGGCGCCTTGCTAATGTTGCTCCTAACCAAGGGGAGAGATTCTACCTACGAATGTTGCTGCACATTGTGAAAGGACCACGATGCTATTCGATGTTCGAACCATAGCGGGACATCAGCACCCAACATTTCGTGCAGCATGTGGCGCTTTGGGTTTACTTGGTGATGACGAGGAGTGGTTCCATGCAATGGGCGATGCAGCGCCTTGGGCATTTCCACAAAGAATTAAGGCAGCTATTTGTCACATTACTACTTTTACGTGAACTCAAAAACCCACTCAAATTACTTGAAGAATATGTCAATGTAATGGGAGAAGACATGGCATACCATGCAAAGCGGGTGGCTCCGAGAGACCCCGGATGTAATCATACAACAGCATATCAAATCCTATGTCTTACGGGGAACTAGAAAAACTCCTTAGGGATCTTGGCTACAGTCTAGATCACTTCAATTTACCACAGCCAGGACAAAAATTGTACTGAAATTCTTGCAAATAGATTAATAATGGAAGAGCTTTCATATGCTTCGGATCGTCTGAAGCTGAAGTAAACCACATGGTCACCAACTCAATTCAGAGCAGAGGCATATCTACAATCTCATACAAGATTCAATCTCAAATGAATCTGGGCATACCTTCTTTGTCTATGGATATGGAGGAACTGGTAAGACGTTTCTATGGAATACTTTGCTGAGCGATTAATCGAAAACAAAGGAAAGATAGCATTAGCGGTCGCATCTTCTGGCATAGCAGCTTTGTTACTCCCGGAGGTCGAACACCACACTCCCGTTTTTAGAATGCCTTTACATATCCAAGAACACTCTGTATGTGCCATCAAGAAAAAAACACGCACTAGCTGAGCTGATACAACACACTTCACTAATTATATGGGACGAGGCACACATGAACCACAAACACTTTGCTTTCGGGCACTTGATCGCACGCTTAGAGATATTATGTCATCTACCAACAATGCCTCAGCACATAGACAATTTGGTGGTATAACGGTTGCTCTTGGTGGTGATTTCAGGCAGACTCTTCCCGTTATTCCAAAAAGCAAAAAAAACCACAGATCTTAGATGCATTGATCACCCGGTCATATTTATGGCGAAATTGTAAAGTACTCCACTTAACTGAAAATATGAGACTTCAATGCCCAAACCTTTCGAGAATCAAGTAGAATTGAACTGAAAAGAATTTGGTCGATGGCTACTCTCAATTGGTAACGGCACGACTCATGCCAACATCCTTCTTGCGACCAGTCCGACACATCATGGGTACAAATTCCGGATAACCTTTGCTGCTACCTCCTGGGCAAAAAACTTGAGGGCTTAATTTCTTTTGTGTATGATACACCTCCACAAGGATCAGAATTAGCAGATTACCTGTCCCAGCGAGCAATATTGGCCCCAACAAATGAGCTGGCTGCTACTATAAATGCTCAAATCATTGCTCGGATAGCTACTGACGAGATGTCATACTACAGTGCTGACTCTATCGATGATTCAACACCAACTATTGTACTTTAGAATCCCTTTATCCTCGGGGAGTTCCTCAACACTATAAAAATTTCAGGCCTTCCAGATCATCATCTGCAGCTCAAGATTGGTATTCCTATAATGTTACTCAGAAATTTAAGTCCCTCGGAGGGTTTGTGCAATGGAACTAGACTCATAGTGACACACAACTCACACACCGTATCATCGTGGCTCAAATAATTACAGGAAAGGCTAAAGGGAACTAAAGCTTACATCCCAAGAATAATCTCCATTTCAGCTGACCCTAAATGGCCCTTCAAGATAAAAACGGCGGCAATTCCCAGTCTGTGTATCATATGCGATGACAATAAACAAAAAGCCAAGGACAAACACTTAGCAAAGTTGGTGTCTACTTGCCAAGCCCCGTGTTCTCTCATGGCCAACTTTATGTTGCATTCTCACGTGTCACATCACCGGCAGGCCTGCGTGTGCTCATTGAAAACAGCTCCATTGAACATGAAAATCAAACACGTAATGTTGTGTGCGCTGAGATATTTAGTGACATATGAACACACACCCACTACATCTAGGTAATACTGGGAATCTCACATATATAACTACAACACTGCACTACCTTTTTATTTGCAAAATTGAACTTCCAACTTTTCTGTTGCAGTTGCTGGACACTGTTTAACGTTGCTGGTAACAACAACCCAGACCTTGCTGACGCCAGGTGTCGAACCATTATGACAACACCTTAGCTCCTTATGGACAGAATGGAGAAGACAATTTTTGTTAGTTTTATGAATCTGTGTCAAACATAGGTTTGAATATGAATGTACCACCGCATTCTAACTAATATTCCCTCACGTTCTTAAGTGCTCTCTACAAAAAGTGATCCTGTGACCATGTTTTTACTTGCTTACAAATTCTCCTCTACATATGTTATTTTATTTTTGTTACATCCACCACCTCTTTATCATCGACTTCAGATTGATTTCCTTTTTGTTCCCTATACAGCTTTGGTTTCAGTTATTGCATACCATAGTGGATTGTACCTCTGAAGGCTGCAATTCAGACCAGCCAACCATATCTACACAGGTTTAATATTTTTTCCCATCCTGTATGCCCAGCCATAAGCAATACCTGTCACATATTGCCGTCTGTTCCACTGAATATTTTACTGCACTTCTATACTTCCTACTGAATCTCTACCTGTCAACCTAATTATAGTTCTCTTATGTACATGTTTCCAATAGAAAAATGCACAAAAACATGCTTACATCGAACAAATTATTTCTGAAGATTAACTACCTGTACATTCATAACTCCATTCGCCTACAGATTGTTCCTTGCTTCAATAGTTTTTTTTAGTTCCCCACATTACATATATACTTGCTCCACCTTACTTTATCTCCTGACTTCTGCTACATTGACTAACTTAAATATTATCAGTACCTAATTTACTACTCTGTGCTTATTCTTCAGTGTGTCCTTTATATAATTTGTGCCTTCTCATCTCATGTTACATATAGATGCTTGCCAGCCCGCGCAAGTGCGCGGGGATCCTGCTAGTTGATTTATGATGATGGTAGCAACGGACCAGCATATGGCAAGTTTTCAGCTCCTTGCTCAAAAACGGGAACAGGTAGTAACGTGCAAGACACAGAGTAGCTAGTCTTGTTTAGCTAGCTGTTGACGAGGCGGCCCATTCCGGTAGCAACCTCTACGCTATCAAATGGGTGGGCTTCTCCTAGTGTTTTTAACTAATAATAAAACACTACTATTAGCTCTAGAATATGGAAATTCTCACTAGGATGCATTTGGTAGAGAAAGTTTATACTAAATTTTGAATACCAAAATATTAGGAGAAGCCCACCTCACTAGGAGAATTAAAAAAAATTAGTTATGCTGACAACAAACTTGCCACGGAGCAATTGTTGCGCGACACATCTGGATTGTAGCCTCAACATGTTGAGGTGGCATCGATGACCTCCGTAGTGTTATAAAAAAATGACCTCCATAATCCATCCTATGCATTCATATTCGAGAATTAAATATAAATACAGAAAGTATTGATATTTACGACATCGAGTGAGATTACCATATACTTTTATTATAATAAACACGTTTGAACATATAAATGTTGATTTATTTTTTATAAATTTAATTAAAAGTAAAACTAACCGACTCTTTGGAAATTTTGAGGCGGAGAGAGCATGGAAAAGAGCTAGCTAGAATACATCATCGCTAGGGGAGACCAACTTTACTGAGTCATTTCACACCACATGAGGCATGGGATGGGAGCATAGCAAGTCAGGTACCGAATTTTAGATGGCATCTCATCGCCTCATCGTGTATTTTCCATATGTAAGATATTCTTTATTTATATATTATATATTATCTTCTATCAAGAGGAAGATAGATGCATTTAAACGCACAGGGTTACTAGCTTAGCCTATCTCCACGTGAAATCTATTAGAACTAGCTTGAGGTATAGAGAGAGACAGCCCCTAAAGTGCTTTTTTTCTTCTCTTTGTTTCACATCAACTCTTTACGTCTGAGACTGGGATGGCTCGGGATTTCGAGCATCCATGCCAAACTACTTCTTCTGTCCCAGAATTATTACGTTCTAGGAATAGGCATGACAACCAATGAGAAAGAAAAATAAACCAAAATCCCCTACAAATCTCTCTACTCTGCCTCCTCCAGTCACATCTAAAACCATGCGGTTACCAGTAAAAGCAAAGCCTGTGGTTGCCTCGCCAGCGGTTCGCTCCGTGTCGAGCATCGCAAGGGAGGCCATGACCCACATGACCCTTGCGCCCTATGTTGTGTGCCGCTAGGGAGGCACCTCCACTCTCCCGTTGTTGCCACACCATCCTGTCCGGATTCAACAACTCCATGCCCTCTTCTTACTAGACTCCTCTTTTAACAGTGTGAGGGAAAGGGGGGCCACTGGCAGAGGTGGGAGGAGCAAAGGGAGGGGGAGGATCCCCACTGACACAATTTTGCTTGGTGAGGCGACACTGGCTTCCCACGAGCAGAGGAGAAGAGAATGATGATTGACAGAGTAGAAGAAAAGGGATTGCCAATGGAGAGGAAGATGAGAGGGCGGTGGAAAAGAGGAGGGAGGAGACGATAAGGGAAGGAGGGAAGTGGACACGGGGGCTATCGACGGCGGAGCAGACAACGTCGGGTACAACGACAGACAATGTTAGGGGCGACGACATAGGAGGCCACAACGTGCAGCCACGGCGGTGGCGGACCTGGGGCAGCTGCGATGCCGAGAGGAGGTAGTGTGGCCATGCAGGAGGCAAGTGAGGGCGGCGCGAGCAGTCACCTGGGTGCGTTGCGAACAGGGGAGGGGAGGAGGACTCCTCCCCTAGACCGGTGAAGTCCAGAAGGTGCTTGGACGTGATGCGTGTGTTGGGGGCTAGAAGAACCCGAACGCAGGCGAAGGATCAGATTAGAAGCACGTGAGGGATCCGACGGTTACCGAGAGGTGATGACGTGTCTCAAGGAGCTGCTGATTTTGGTAACAGACATAAGGGGGATGGTAGAGGTAGATACAGTACACCAATGCTGTACAAGAGACATGCATGGATGACAGAGCTGAGGACATGAAACCAAAAGGATTTTTTGGTTTCCTGCCATTACAATTCTTCAATTTTGAAAATATGCCATTACAATTCACCTATTCTAAAATTTGCCATTACAATTCTTTCTCTACCTGAGTCTTGCCATTTTCTACGTCTTCCGGTTGCCTAGGCCCACTGTCAGACCGTATATCTTCCGTATATAGACAAAAACAGTCCTATTGCTTCTCTACTCCTTGTCACGACGTGTGGGTCCCACACGTCAGCTTCTTCTTCAACCTCCGGCCATCTTCCACTCGACGGAGAGCTGCGACCGCCACCGGCCCACGGACACACGAGCTGGCGAGCAGCCGCCGCTGCCACGACCGCGCGTAGGCGAGGCACTACGGGGCGTGTGCAGCAGCAGCCGCCGCCGCCACACAGGCCAGCGAGAGCAGCAGCCATGCGGGCGGGCGCGGCGAGCAGCCGCCCGCGGCGGCCGTGGCCACGCTGGCGAAGCGGGAGCAGCAGCCATGCGGGCGGGCCTTGCGAGCAGCCGCTGCGGCTGTGGCCACACGGGCGCGGGGAGCAGCAAGTCGCCGCGCCCTCGGGGTGGGCGCGCCACAGCAGCAAGTCAGCGGTGGCCCCTTGCGCGAAGCTTGCGCTGAGCAGCAAGTCGCTGCCGCCACGCCACGCGCCTTGGCCCAGCGAGCAACAAGCCGCTGCGGCTCCGCGGTTGGGAGCACGCGAAGCAGCCGCTGCCGCCCGCCACGTGGCGTGTGCCGCAACAACAAGCATGGCGGCCCCCTCGGCAGGCGCGAGCAGTTCTTTGCGCCGCCGCGGCCACGCTGCGCTGGCGCCACCCCCTAATGGGCTAGAATCCACCCCTTTATCCAATCCAATCTATAAAAAAAATTGTCTTCTTTTTTCAATCCACACCACTCCAAATTCTTATAGTTTCAACCCAACTCACTCCAATCCATAAACTAACTAAACCCGTGAGTTTGTTAAAAAAACCCATGGATCCTACATCGAAGCCGGACTTTAGAACTAAAAAGCTCGCGTTCACACCTTAAAAATTTATCGAAATGGACTGAAATTTTCAAATACGTCTCAAAATATCATGAAGATAATCTGCACCAGCTAGTATATCAAGATTTGCACGTGGACCCCACATCGAAGCCGGACCCTAGAAATAAAAGCTCGCGTTCACACTTTAAAAATTTATCGAAATTGACTGAAATTTTTAAATACGTCTTAAAATGTCATGAAGATTATTCGTGCCGGTTAGCACATCAAGATTTGCACGTGGACCCCACATCGAAGCCGGACTCTAGAAATAAAAAGCTCGCGTTCACACCTTAAAATTTTATCGAAATTGACTGAAATTTTTAAATATGTTTCAAAAATATCATGAAGATAATCTATGTCGGTTAGCACATCAAGATTTGCACGTGGACCCCACATCGGCCGGATCCTAAAAATAAAAGTTCGCGTTCACACCTTAAAAAAGAATCAAAATCTCAATCCATCCAACCCAAGTTTTTCGTTAAACCCAACCCAACCCAATCCATTAAGTAAATCAATCCATTCAAATCCATTAGAAGTGTACCCATATGAGAAGCCAACCCATAAAACCCATTTCAACCCAAACCATTAGCGGGGGCTGCTGAAAGCAAAAAGAAGTCAGCGGCTCCGCCAGCGGGAGCACGCGAGCGGCGGCCCGCAGCAGCCGGCGACGCGAGTCTTGGCGTGAGCAGCGAGCCGCCAGCGCCCCGCGGCGGGAGCGGGCGGCAAAGAAGCCGCCCGTGGCCCCTGAGCAGGTGCGCGAGCAGCCACCGCCGCCCTGCGCCACGCCGGGCCAGCAGCGTGCGTGCAGGCGTGCAGCAGCAGCAGTCGATGCCACGCTGGGCGCACGCGTGCAGCAGCAGGGCGCCCCTCCGCCACTCCCTCTCGACGAGCTGGAGGTTGAAGAAGAACTTGACGAGTGGGGCCCACACGTCAGCGACTAGGGATAGAGAGAAGCAAGATACGCATTAAGTATACGGTCTGACAGTGGGCCTAGTCACTCGAAAGACGTAGAAAATGGCAAGACTCAGGTAGAGAAAGAATTATAATGACAAATTTCAGAATAGGTGAATTGTAATGGCATATTTTCGAAATTGAAGAATTGTAATGGCAGGAAACAAAAAAAAACCCAAACCAAAACGTCTACGTCGTCAAGGACTCACTGAAAGCTCCCGGCAAGACACGCGGTTGCTATATTATTATAGTATATGCTTTCTTCCGTGCTTTTTTTGAAACAAAGCTTTCTTCCGTGCTTCTCTGTCGCAAAACTGCTGATGCAGCAATGAACTCGCGGTTGCTATATTATTATAGTATGCTTTTGACTAAAATGTATGGTATGGCAATCTTTGAAACAGAAAAGATCCCACGTCATAGAAGAGATGCGCGAAAAATAGGTTTCGTCTCTTCTGGTGATACTCTACCTGTCTCTCTCTCGTTTCTGGAGATACTGTACCTGTCATCCAAGATCAGACAATGCAATATATTACTAGTATACAGTGAAATAAGTCTAGACTCTAGAGTACAGTTGAGTTCTTCCTTGCTCTTGCAATTTGCAGCAAGGATGGACGACGCTGGTGGAGTCGATGCAGGGCAAGGCACTGATGGTGATGGATGAACTGAACTGATAGCGTTCAATCTCCTTTCACACATCAAAGGATCCACACGCCACTAATTAGCGCTTTGAAAATTGAGATAATTGTGATCCATTGTTTCCGGCCATGCATGTCTCTGTCACAACGTGTGTTGGGTTGGGTTATTCTAGAATTTCCGTTTTTTTTTCGAGTTTCAAGCATCGGCTCTATTGGAGCCACCATCACATTTACATCAGCAGGGAAGCCATCCGTCCAAGTATGCAGCTGCCCGGCTGCCATCTTGTTATTCCTAGTTGGGCAAGACCTACCAAAACAGAGCTGGCTGTCATCTTTATGGTGTTAGTTTTTTTTTTTTTTTTTTTTTTTTTTGCGACATATGGTGTTAGTTTGTTGATGGCTGTAATTTACTAGCTACTACTCGTACCTTTCATTTTTTTTTTAACTAACCTACCATATTAAAGCAAAAGCTCAGAGTTTTACTCTTTTTTTTGAGAAATCAAACTCTCTATTTCCGCATCATACAAGTAGTATATACTACTCCATCTGTTCTAAATTATAAATCGCTTTGACTTTTTTGATATATCTATTTTGCTATATATCTAGACATAATAATAATAATATGTCTAGATACATAGCGAAATAGATGAACCAAAAAACAAAATAATTTATAATTTGGAACGAATGGAGTAAATGACAGGAAGCAATGATTATTTTAATCAAACCCAATAATAATTGGCTATCAATAAAATTTGACATGCCAAAGATTTAGCAATCATGATTTTGGCTGGTATTTGGTTGGCTACCAAAATTTATCAATTTCTCACATTTGGCTTGTCAAATCATTAACAACTTTTTTTTTCCCAACTTGGCTTGCAACACTTCTGATTGGAGTATTTTGGACCTACAGCTGGGTAGCTGCCATTTCCTGGGTACTTGTCAATGAGATATTTTTTATTATTATAATTTCCAATTTTCCATCCATGTCTGTCACACCATAATTTATGAGAGTATACTAGTATATATATTCACCATGTACTTACGACTTTATTCTAGAAGGGCATTGATAGCTACGACAATGTATCACTGATAGCTACGAAATGTATCACACGGTATTGTGAATACTATATATATGACACATTATTAATATATAATAAAATATAAAAAACTAAGCAGATATCTTTGCCAACCACTTAGAGACTCATCCCTGATACGTCATCATACATGAAAGCAACATCACCGCAAAATATGGTTATCGTCTTAATTATGTGCCACTTTCTTAGTACCATTTTCAACAATACTATGGTCTGAACGAGAGAGGTGCCCTTGTTGTTTATCACCAAGCAGGTAAATAGAAATGGAATGACATAGAGCATATTCTGATTACGTGAGTTATACTCTATTTAGAGATGTGGCTTTCTCCCCATCCAGTACTGAGCTGATTTTTGCCGGCGGCAAGAGGAAGAAGCAGCATGCACCAGCACGAGGAGCTCAGTGAATGCCATTTCTTCCTCAGTGCTTTTATGATTAAGTTAGAGCAATTCCGGCCAGAGCACCTAAATCAGGTCTCCTACTTTTAATTTGGGTGCCCCCATATTTTTGTTAGTCTAACATTTTGCTTCTACTCCAACAGTATCACCCAAACAAGATAAGTTAGCTAGAAGACATTGGCAAGGGGACTTGAAATATTGCTTTTGTTCGGCCTAAGAAACGATACAACACTTACTTTTCGATTGTCATTATGCAAAGTTCATGTGGCGAATTGTTCAAGTCCCTTTTAACCTAAAACCTCCAAGTAGTGTACACAATATGTTTATAGGTTGGTTTGGCAGGGTTGCAGAGGCATGTTAAAGCTCAGATACTAGTGGGGGCTAATGCAATTTGTTGGGCGCTTTGGCTGACTCGTAACGAGGTTGTGTTTAATAAGGTGTTAGCACTATCTTATTTGCAGGTTATCTTTAAAGCGACATACTGGATCAGGTTTTGGTTTCTTCTTCAGAAAGAGGAGCTTCGCCACTCAATAAAGATGGGGTGTAGGGCCATTCTCAGTATAACTTTTTTGCTTGAATTATGGCTCAAACTTTATTTTTGTGATTCCTTGGATTGTCATTTGGAGATGAGGTGCTTGTAATAAGAAACAGCTATATGCATTCATCTATGCAGAAGCTGGAATATTTAATATATTTCCTTTTCTAAAAACAAAGGCCTCAAATCAATATAGCAGACATTAATGACGGGGGCCTGTTGGTCATGGTCACAACTCACAAAGCTTCCCTTATCTTCCACACACAGTATACATATGATTCGTAAGTTGTTTTTTTTTTTTTTTTGATCAGGATTCGTAAGTTGTTTGTTTAAGTGCATGTAGAAAAATATCATGGGGTCTTTCTCCTTGCTTCTTCCTGGCCTTAACCACGGATCCCACCGAGCAACACATCCATGGCCACACTCGGCAGGGGACGTGGCCCGTGGCCGGCCCGCTCAGCGGCAGGGCTCCGCCCGCTTGCAGGCATGGCCCCATCCGTCTCCTCCCACCTCAGTCCTATTTGCTCCTCCCAGGCTCCTGCTATCCGGCAGTGGCGAAGCTACGTTAATACCGTCAGGGTCAGCCGACCCTGATGACTCGGAATGAGATCATCTAACTTCACCTCAAATGACTGCACTGTGTAGTCACGATATCTATGCCGTCGACTGCGGAATCGGACGCCTGCACGCGTTGGGCGTCGGTCCTTCTGCCATGCTCGTTCGCTATCTGGGCCTCGGGCCAAAACCAACTCTGCCGCTTCCCTCTTTGGAAACTAAAATCTCAAAGCGCAAAAGAACTTGGCACGACAAGAGATGCAAATTTACAAAGAAGGGAGATAAGAAAAAGGAAAATGGTTCAAAGGTATGTGATAACATAAAATATATTTGATTTGATTTTCTTTCACTGAGTTCAGTAGGAACATGTTCAGTTTTATTTTTATTTTATTTGAGGGAACAAGAAATTGCAAAGAAAGGAGGTACGAAAACGGAAAAAGCAGCAGCAGTACAAAACATTGTAGCAGTGCAAAATATTTTATCTTAGTACTCCTTTGTCCATGGAAGAAATATCCAAACCATACATGGCCATCAATACATTCTCCCACAGATATTGACGGTAATATTTCAAACTAACACACCATTTTTCTAAAACATACATGGCCATCAATACATTCTCTCAAAAAAATTTCTGAACTTTTTATTTTGCAGGGGGCAATCACAGATGATGTTATTGAATCTGAATGTCTTTTTTGCAAATTTGTTGCTTCCTGAAACGAGTTGTTTAGGAGAGTGCCTTTTTGAAGGGTAGCTTTGGAAGAATAGCCTCATGAAATATTTCATATTTGTCATTGAAGTCTCAAGTTTAGGGAATTGCATCTCTCAACAACAAAGCGTCAAGTGCATCTCTGAACTTGCATTTAGGGAATTGCATCTCTAAACAGCCTTTTGTTCATCTCTGAAGTAGCAACAATCCGCATTAACTTTTATTCAATTCTAGGACAATTTGCAACACAATGGCAAGCTATACAATTTGCATGATTTGCTGTTTTGGATACAATCACAAGTTACACGGTCTTGCTACCTCTTGCACAAATGTCAATTTACAGGCAAGCGAGCAATAGAAATTAGAAAGGGGAAAGCTCCTGGAACAACAGCCATGTCTGGAGCTTGCTGAGGTCGAGCTCTGCACGGGCGGAGACGTGCAGAAGGTGGGCGATATGGAAACACTGCAGGGCGGCAACGACAACAGTAACGGCGACACGCTCGACAAGGACGGCTGCTCGTCGACGACGGTCGCTCGGCGAGGATGGTGCCGCACAGCTCTTGGCGAGGACAGCGACGGGACGGCTGGACAGCGATGGTGCGGCGCAGCTCTTGGCGAGGATGGCGATGGGACGACTGGACGGCGACGGCACAACAGTCGATGCGGCCTTCGAGTGAAACTACGGAAGACGATGGCCGCCTATCCACGGAAGCTCTCGGCACCGGTAGGACTTTTGTGGGCTACGATGGGCCTTGCTATTCGTGCAGCCCATGACACTTAGGGTAGCTATTGTCTGATTCTCATCCAACGGCATAGATGTCGTGGCTGTCCAGCGCAGCAGTCATTTAAATCTCGTTCCGATTACTCGCGGCCGCTTCTGGTACCTACGATTTTCCACCAACGAAGACCCCGGGGAAAAAAATATTTGACCCCGGCGGCATAGAAGACTATCGCTCAGCAGCCCAACATGGTAGGACCCAGCCGGCCAACCTTGCAACGCAACGTGGTAGTACGCAAGCCCTTGGCCCAGTAGACAATAGCCCACGTCATGGACGTACAACACCAGCACTACTAGCTTTTGCACTGAGGCCTTGTTTAGATGGTTTGAGGAGAGATTGAAAAGTCCTGTAGCAGACTTCGTTTTTATTTGGTAAATATTGTCCAATCGTGGCCCAACTAGGCTCAAAAAAGATTCGTCTCGTGATTTACAACCAAACTATGCAATTAGTTATTTTTTTTTTATTTATATTTAATGCTCTTTTTACATGCGGCAAATCATTTGTGAGAGGAGAGAGATTGAAAAGTCCTGTAGCATTTCGTTTGTATGTGGTAAATATTGTCCAATCGTGGCCCAACTAGGCTCAAAAGATTCGTCTCGTGATTTACAACCAAACTGTGCAATTAGTTATTTTTTTAATTTATATTTAATGCTCTTTATATGCGAATACAAATTGATGTGATGGAGAGAGAGTGTAAAAACTTGGAAGTTGGAGATGCATCTAAACAAGGCCTAAATCGACTATTCCTCTCCCTGACTCGCCCCAGTTTAATTTGTTGCTTCTGTTTTAGAAGTATACGTAAATTTTTTGGGTGATTTTTAGAATTCTGATCTCCCGTTGATGAATAAGGAAACAATTATTTTTTTCTGTTTTAATAGAAGCAAACAATATTAATAATATCATATTTTGTCGCTTGTGTTTCATACTTGTACTTCTAGCAATTAAGAGCTCGCCGCCGCAAGCAAGCTTGGGTCGACCTATTGTCTCCTTTTCCATGTTTGCATTTTTATCACGTATTTTTGATGAGCTGGAGGTTAGATCTGAAGTAACGGATGGTTAAGAGTAGAGTACTCCCTCCGTATAGAAAAAAAAGAATATCGTTTTTGGACAATGATACGGTCTCCAAAATATAACTTTGACTTTATATTTTTATAAAAATACTTATCAAAAAGTGATATATTTATACTTTTATGAAAATATTTTTTTTGAAGACAAATCTATTCATATAGTTTTTACATCTCCAAACTCAATAACTTAAAAGTTATTCATGATTTATGTTCCCAATGTTTGACCAAAACCTTGTCCAAAACGACATTCTTTTCTTATATGGAGGGAGTATGCAGAGAAAAAGAAATAAAAAATAATAATATTTATTTGTTTATTATATATATTGATAATGTGGGAGCTTTTATAATATTATTTATAACATTTTATTATAGTATTTAGTTACTTATGTTATCAATAGTATTATTATTACAAGCTAGAAGTTATAGTACTATGGTGTCGTATGGTTGAGCCTGAATGTTGTAACTGTGATGTAATTAGGACGCGGCGCTACCGGTTACAATTTACTAGAAACGCGAGTTTATTTGGTTGGCATCCACGCTCGTAGGCCGTAGCTCTGCCTAGGGTGATTGGATATATAACTGCAATGGATGAGTGGTATCGGCCTTGAACTATTTTATCAGGACGTTGGTCATCAACACCAGACCGACCAAACTGAACATGATCAATGTGTTCCAATAACAAGTTCCAGGTTAAAAAAAGCGAACCAAACATCTCGATATGTTTGGATCGTCCCCGGCAACATTTTATTCTGGCTTTGCATACTACCCGATCGTCATGGCTGAGGCCGACCCGGCTCAGCCGTGCGACATGGCTCACCGTACGTTGTTGAGACGGCCCCTTCTCCGTCGTCCTGCCACAACCACACTGGAAGCTGACAGAAGCAAACAGCATGAGCGAGGGTGGCCGCATGCCACCCGTACTGCACGAAGGCGATGAGATCTGGCAGGTGTTTGCCATTAGGCATACACGAGTGCTCTGAATATGATATACTCACTCACCATGATTTGGGAAAAGGAGACCGCCCGTTTCTTAGTTTTTCACCCCCAAATATGATATAACTAGATGAAATCCCCGCGCATTGTTGCGCGTCATCAAATAAAAATATATAGACACCGTCTAAATCTCATCTACCCGAACTCAAAACCCCAACATACCTAAGGGTCATCCTTCCTCCCAAAAGTTTTAGGAGTTTTCTTTCATAGAAAATCATGCATGTTTCAGAGGACCATATGTAATCTATGTGATATGAAGTTTTGCTAGGTTTTTTCTTATAAACGGGTTTATATATGTGCATCACCCAAATCTCATCCACCTGAACCCCTCAACCCTACTATACCTAAGAGTCATCCCCCTCCTAAAAATTCTGGCAGTTTTTCTTCGTAAAATCAAGCATGTTTCGGAGGACCTCATGTAATCCATATGATATGCCGTTATGCTAGGTTTTTTCTTAATTAGAAATGGGTTTTTGCTTAGAAACAGCTTAAACATTTCTGAAAAAGTTACCTAAATATATTCATGTGGGACAGCGGCGGGCCCAGAAATTGAGGGCTTGGTATTCAAAATGTTTAGGAGTAAAAAAAAATTGGCAGCCCAATATATAATATTAGAAGAGGGAATAATTCCGTGTATCTCTTGTTGAACCTCAGCTTGCAACTGCTTCTTTATAGCAGCCTGCTGCAAGAACTCCTCAAATCTATGGTACTGCTATTTTTTCTCTTTATGCTTGAGACCTATAATTAAATCACGAGACTAGACTGAGTAATTTGGGGACAAATTGCTAGCCTTGAGAGTAACAAGTTAAATAGGAATTTAGAATTTGGGGAGTTCACTGCTTCCTTACTGCTAGCTCGTTGGTTGCAGGCTGCTGGCTGCTGCCCGAGTCCCCGTCCCATCGCTGGCCGCCCCTGCCCTGCCTGCGCCCGCGGTGCGCCGGAGTCACGGTGGTGCCCCTGCCTGCGTCGCAGGCCACTACGCGCTGCGCCCTAGCGCGCAGCGCGCCCGCCATTCGGCCGGCCGTGCTTCCAGTCCGCCGTGCACCGCCGCCGCCCGCCCGCGCATCCGGTCTGCCACCGCCGCCGCGCCGCCTTGAGCAGTCGAGTTAGGGTTTGAGGGACTGGAGTCAGGAGAAACTCAGAAACACCGAGCGAAGAACGAACCGAGCAGCCGAGCCTCCCGTGCGTCGTGCGAGAGCGATACAGGGGAAGAGGAGGCGATTTTGGGCCTATTGGGCCAGTCGGTCTCGTTGGTTGGGAGGAACATTGAGAATTCAGCCTGTTTATCTATATGAGTACCAATATCGTTGTATTTTTCCTTTTTCATATATGCAGACATGTATATGCACTATCTATAAATTTTTTTGTCAAAAAATTTGGGTATTCAACTGAATACCATTGAATCAATGTAGGCCCGTCCATGATGTGGGATCTTGTTTTGAAGAGTTTATTGCGAGGAACACCATGGTGCAATTGGATTTTAATTACGATATTTGGTTTAGGTGCTATGACTTTTTTTTTTTTTTTCAAAAGAAATAGCTAGTGGGAGATAAATGAGCCTTAGTGCTTGTAACTCATTTGATGATATCAGCTGACATCACTTTTGCAAAATAGAGTGATTTGATTGGATGAAATCCTTTAGTGGGTCTTAGCAATATAGGAGTAGTAGATTTCTTAGAATAATATTCACGAGTGTCCTGTTTTCATTACTTCCAATGAACCTTTTCTAGAAAACCGTGGGGAAAATGCTAATGAAACTTAGTAACAAAACTAAACACGCAAAATCTGTAAAAAAACACACTTCATATTCATATATTATACAAGGAGATGGATAGGTATATTACATTAAAATATACAACGTCATGATACATTTACAGTCTAACAATACCCAACACCGTACACTGTGATACACCTACATAAAAGCATATTTATTTGATTTGCTCACAGATGCAACATGCATGTGCTATTTCTCACAACGATATACTGAGATATGTATATTTTATGAAAGTGTTTTTCAAGACAAATACATTATTATAGTTTTTAGCATTTTCAAACACAACAACTTAAAAGTTACTCATGATTTATTCATATTTCTAATGTTTGACTCAAGCTTTGTCCAAAGCGACTTCTTTTGAGAACCTGGATCGTATTTATGCTCACATGGACTCATTTCTCTTCTTTGCACAAAGGCCACGGCGATACTCACCTAGGGCCCAGATGGGGAACAAGTTACGGTAGTTTGGGTAATTGAAGAAAAGGGAGCAGTTGAAGCATCCGACGTGCTCCTATCATCAAAACACAAGCGCGGTCAAGAAAACCACTTTCCCCTTTAATAATCAAACACCCTTACACCCACAAATTAATAATGCTGAATATGGTAGTTCAAAGTTCAAAATCCCTACAAGAATGCATACACAATTATGCATCTGCTAAATATCCAAATAGTTTTGGTCAAAATTCCACATGGAACCAAATCAAGTAAGTTGGATTCATGAACTTGAATTTAGACATAATAATCCCTTGAGTATCATGTTTCTGGTTTGTGTACAATTAATTTTATAAGCCGGTGCTTCAAAAGACAAAAAACTGTTCTTTTTGTGCTAATTCAATTGCAGTCCTAAGATTTATCAATTATGTCTGATGTACAGAGATATCGTTCTTCTTTTGAAAAATTTACAATGAATTATACTGTAAGTTATATATTTTAGCCATACAGTATATTGTTTGTTCACATACTCTAAGCGATAAAAATTGGTGCCTCATTATTGGAAATATACTAATATGTCATGCCATATGATAAGGTTTTTCTATGTTCCTCACTATTGTTCCATCAATTTTAAGGACAAATTAAGATAAATAGAACAAATTCACTTGTAAATATAATGTATTATATTAACAAAAATAAAATGGAACTTACTTGCTGTGGAAACTCTCCCGTATCCAACTGCATGTTGATCAATTCTTTTGCGGCACGATGTAATGGTGTTGGATCTCGTTCAATCTAGTAAGCGAATAGATTAATAAACTGTATACTCTTATTAACATGTAAAATAAAAGACTGATAATGTGTACCTGTCCAGCATAAATTAAAGCGAGCATTGCCCAAGCAGTATTCACAGCATGAGCACGATCACCCTTGATATTTACATAAACCTATTTAGGATTACATGGGGAAAAAGATAAGTTATGAATGCACATACTTTTGTAGCATAGAAACATATTTTTCAACTACATTAAATATGTTGTAGCCATGCTAAAGAGCCAGATTCACCGTAAAATAGCATGTGGCAATTTGTTACTAGTATCTTTTACAAAGATTCAACAAATGAGATTCTGTTGTTATAAAAAACGAGATTGTGTGCCCTTATCAGTCATCACTAGTAGGCAAAGTTAGACTAAAAGGATCTAGAGAAGTAGAAGGAAACAAAATATGATTACCTGAGTTTCATTAGAGACATGACTTTCACCCCATCCACCGGTACTGAGCTGCTTCGACAATATAAAGTGGCATGCTTTCCGTATAGAAAGGCTATTCTCGTATGTTCTTCCAGAAGCAACTAAACCTCTAATTGAAAAGAAGGCTCCATAGGTGAAACATACACCCCAAGTACCTAACCTACAAAACAACTATTTGTGTTATCAGCTGTTGCCACAGAAATTCCTTGATTAATGTGTATTAGGACAAACCATGAACCGTCTTCTTGTTGTCTGCTCTCAATAAATGTTGCTGCATTTCTAATCGATGTTTCTATCTCTTTGGTGCGGTAACCAGGATATAATTCTTTGAATAGTACCAGAGCTTGGAGCACTGATGAGGTGCATTCTGGGTAACTATTAATCAATAATGCAATATGATTATTTCTTTATTAGAAGAAAAAAAATCATAAGCAAGATCATATGCTAAATAATATATATGCCATTTGTATCCATCACTTACGGGTAATCGACAACCATGTTTGGAAAACTCTCACAAGGATTTAGAATCTAGTTAATTAACAGAAAGAAGTATCAATACAGTGGACATGGATATAGTAAGATGCATTGAAATTAAAAAGTTTAAGATTACTGAATATGACCTACATCTTGCTAATGCGCAATTCCAACCAACAATGCATAATTCCAACCAACGAAAACTTACCTCTATCCAAGAAGAAGTTCTTTTGCACTCATATGTAGAAAAGGTGCCATCTTTGTTCTACAAAATAGAATTATTAGCTATTAAGAATTATATTCAAAGCTTTGAACAATTCTAGGACACTCATATTTTAAAAATGATCGAGGTAAGACAAACATGTATATTTTGTAGAAATTTGAAAGGCGAGAAGAAATTTGTGCCAAGAACTCAGAAACTTAGATCATTAAGAGATTTTTTTTTATCTAGGCACTTCACTTCATTGTACCATCCCCATATGCTTGGTGTAACAGATTCAATTTGTATCAACCAACAAAGTGTGACTTTTCTTATTTCCATGGCTTACAGAAGCATGCCTAATAGCAAATGTTGTGTTATAGTTTTTCTAGGGTATGAAACAAATGACAACATCACTTCAGATGACTGAACTTTAGAGAACACATACCACAAAAGATAGAAGGCAATCAACAGCATCATGCAACCTTTCTCTTTCTATTGGACTCGCAACAAGGTTGCTTCTATTTGAAATCTTTGATAGCAACAATACAGCCTGGAAATAGAGTCACATTAAGTTGCTTTACAGTATCGAAAATGTAAAGGTATCAAAATGAGAAGGTGTCAAAATGAGAAATATATCACGCAAATCATTTTTGTTGAACATAGCAAATCACTTTATTAAATTACTAGTTATATGCTCTACTTAACAATAATGTTATATGGTTCTTAATGATCTTAGTTTCATTTCTTCTCAATATAATGATGGGTATGAGAAAAATAATGACGAGTAGCTCACCTTTCGGTTTTATAAAAAGATATGTCTACTCATCTACACTGGGGCAAAAGGAAAACTAGCAAAGATGCAGAATGACCTTAAGTGCTTCTCCTGTAGTGTCAGAAACCGCCCACCCATTGTCCGCAGAGACGAAAGTGTCCATGAACCCTTTGATCTATGGCGATGCCAATAACTTTGGTCACCCGGATGGTTCGTCAAAACCTTGTACACAAATGCATGTTGTGTTTCATTATTGCCCATATGGTGAGTATATAAATTGCCATGATTTGAACATGAAGAAAGAAACCTGTGAATTTTTCATGAACTCATAGGCTCTCTGAATAGTTGGAGCATACTCATTGACAAGATCTGTAGCACAAAATGCTTGAATTATGAATGACATCTCCCAGCTCTGGCAGCCATCATATACCTGTCATGGTAACAAAATAGCCATATAGAGTTATATCCTGTGAGGAGGAAGTTTTCTTGATGCTTAGTCAACATGTCCAATATAGTTACAATTGTGCCAAGACACTTCTACTGCAATATTAAATCATTAATTCCTCTATTTTTTACATGTCATATTAGTTTTGTCCTAAGTCAAACATTGCTATAGTTTCACAACATATGATTTTATTTATGGAAGTATTTATTATTGTGAATCTAAAAACATAAATCTTTTGTCATGAACCTATATAATATTTTTCAAATTGATGGTTAAAGATACAAATGTTTGACTAACATGTAAATGAAAAATGGAGGGAGTAGATGCTATTTGAAGAAAAAACAATTACGTACCATACCAATGCTCTAACTAGTATGTCAATTTATTCCTAGTAAAGATGCAATAATGTAAGAAGGAATTAGCTGAAGGAAATAAAAGATTACTAATTTACTAACTTATTATTATATTTCAACGGACTGCCAAGATGACACCAATGCTCACGAGTACCAAAAAGTGCATAAAAATGAGAAAAAAAAAAATAAATTGTACCTGTGCCTTCATGCCATCTTCTGAAAGCCATAAAAAATCTGGTATCCTTGCAAGGTGGCGCTTGAATGCATCTGAATTTAGATCTTCTACCCAGCAGCAGACCATGTTTAGGGCCTAAATCACATAGTGACCAATGTTTATTAGGCACTAATCAGAAGCTCATGATCCACAAGATATAATAAACAAGAAACTAAACAGAGCATATACAATCATGAAGTATGAGAATAAATAATAACAGCATGGCCAACTACTAAAGTGTTGGTAATGAGACGTCAAACTTTTGCAGATATTAATTACCTTGTTCACAGAACATATGCATAGGTACTGTGTGTTCTCATCTTCATAATGGATATGCTCCATGAGGTTTTTTAGAGCTCTCTCTCTCAACTTGTTGATAGGCCAACTGCTCAATACTGGTTCCACACACTTGTAAAGTGAAGTCCAAACAACATTCTGCAACAGTGTACGTGGACATACGAGGTCTTCCTGAAATACCAAAAAATAAAATAAACAAAATTAAAAAACTATAGGTATCCCATTATTGGTAGCAGAGTAATCTAAAGTTCTCTTACAATCTAATAATTCAAAATATATATATAAACACAACAATCCTATAAGTGGCTCTGTTGATTAGCTAGAACTAATTCATTATTTTGAGTTCGGTGCAGAGGGAGGGAGGATATGGGTGTTTGAAAGTTAGACCTGCGCACCCACTAGACTATAGTCACCTATTGCAGAACGCCTCTCTCTTGGAATGAACCTAATTACACTGGACAAGTATCTGAACATGTGGCTTGCCTAATAGTATCATGACTATCGATGTGGAATAGGCTGAGATAGGCTAATCCAACAAAGACCACCAAAAGATCACATAACCTAACTCCTAATAGTATAGTGCCCTGTCCTAGTAATTTTTATTTATTTAACACAGAAAAAATTAGACCATCAGAGCAAGTTTAGAGGATACCACACTTTGTAATAAGTCCGCACATTGGAATTTTGTGAAAAACACATCACCAGCAGATACATTCCCACCATAGAATGACATATAAATATATATCATGATAATGAGTTGTAGAACAAGAAGGGATGTGAAAAACCTTTGCACATTTATTACGAGCATCACTCCAGTCAATCTTGCCATATGGAGTGCCATAGATCTCCTTTCTTATTGCCAATATAGTTGGTGTAATCGGTCCAATGAATTTCTTGCCATAAAGATAAGCCATTGGCAGATATACCATACGGGTTAAGCACCAGAATTTCCCTAAAAAGGACAGAGCCATTGGCAGATATAGCAAACTTATTTCACCAGATATCATCCACGTGTATCCAATAATGTATAATATGTACTGGAAGTTGGAACGACACAATTTTATTGAAGATACCTGGATGAATTGGAAGAAACTGAGGAGCGAGCCATAGTTCAGGGAAAATTGGATTATTTCCAGACCAATCAAACAACCCAAGTACCTTTACAAAAGCAAAGGTAGTGTCAATGACATGGCCATAGGGAATCTGAGGTTATAAATGAGAAGCGTGCTCTATTTTATTTCCCCACTGGGTGCACATGTATGGATTGCAAAGAATACCGAAAGCCATATCTTTCCCCACTGGGGAATCAAGGTTGCTCCACCATGGGATAAAATCCAAGCACGCCCCTTAGCCAATGCATCATTGTTGTCGTATGGTTCCTCGCCGAGAAGCCTCAGGGTGATGTAGTTTGAGCATGTGCCAAACATGGTGCTCGAACCCAGGATAAGTGTGCCCCATCCGCCATCTTCGTTCTGGATCGGACATAATTTATTTGACGAGTAAGAAAACTCTTAACTAATGACCTTATATACACCCAAAGTGTACAATTTGCCGTGGTGCAAATTGACCTTGTCCCCACAAGGCCTTGATGAGAGAGACAATCCAAGAGAACCATGACATGCCTGGTGGTTGTAGATGTAGCGGCATATCTCACGCCGATGCTCTGGTGATATGACGACATTGAGTGATCTAGTGACATACAAAGCAAATATCTGCAGAAGAAGGTGCAAGTATGTTATATCCATGTAAGTGCACAGGAAGAAATCTAAATACTCAGCTAATAACCCTGAAAAAACAGGTAATGGTATTTTATGTAGAAAAAAAAAGGCACACCAAACCAGGCATGATGAACATGATCCCACTGAAATCACCAGGCCAGTGCCCATCACTCGCTTGCAGTGAAGAGAACTGATCCATGGCCCGCCTCAAGGAGCTCAGTACAATTTCTTCGGTGGCGTGCTCATCCTCCTCAAGCTTGATGCGTGGTGGATCAGGTTGATATCTTTTATGCTTTGTGCACTGTAGCAAAAGGATCGATTTTGATTATTATATTAGCTAGCTGCTAGACTGTTTGACGTAATTTATGCACAATTTTTTTTTTTAAAAAATGAGTATGAATATGAACAGGATCAGATAATTGGTGAGGAACATCGATACTGATGAGCTCGTCCTCAAGGCGAACTAAACAAAAAGGACCTGCAAAGGTTGGGGATGAAAACCTGGAGCTTCAACTTTCTAGCCACGCACACACAGTCACACTCTCAATCTCATCCATCCACCTCCACGAAGCTCTCACCCGTTGTCTCCACACCAAGTCCACCTAGTGCAGTTGCAGCGCTATTGATCCGGTAACGTGCGTGATCAACAACTATATATCTTGTGGACTCTGGGCATTGGACAATCCACAGAAGCGAATGGAGCCTGACGTATATATTTGTTGAGAAAAAAGGTCTAATTTACTGCATCAACGATCGTGGTCGTCCATTTCGCTCCCTAATAAACTATAAAATCAGTTTCTAACCACCTCAACTTTTTGAATTGTTTATTTGTATATTTGGTAGTTTTAATGATGATTTTGTTGATGTGGCTCCATGTTAGTGGAGGTAAATCGGACTTAGTTAAAAGTTTGACTAGAAATGTTATTATTAAAAATATCCCAAATTTAATGAAAATGCCATTTTAGGTGAGTTTTATAGGCTTAAAATTTCTAAGAACATTTCCAATAGTTTCCAAAAGCCACTCTTAATCTTAATTTTTTTTTGGAAACATTGAAAAAAAATGATCTCCAGTGACTCTGATCTTATGTAACATCCCTCATCCAAAAACTACTTATATGGCATAGCTCTGCACATGAAAAGGGTTTGCATACGCGTAACAACTCGCTTCATGTAAAAGGGTTAACTTGGTGGTGCTACATACCTAGCTTCTCACGTGGAATAGGCCTGCATACGTATAGCACCTTGCTTACATTTTCGTTCTCACATCATGTAAAAGGGTTAACCCGCAAATTAATGCTACATTTGAAATGATAAGGCTTATAAGCTGACTTACCCTCTTAAACTTACAAGATGATACTAAACCCACCAACTGCAACCACATATGTACTACTTGGGCCACATACATCAACTTCGCGAATAAAACAAGCTTCTAACGGGCTGAGGTGTTACACCTTATCTCGACTCCCAATCTTCCACACTTGGAAAAATCTATCAATCACGCGAGTATCAATCGGCCAATCTAGATAGGGAAGAATAAGGAGTAAAAACAATATTTCCTGATACAAATATATAAAAGGGAAAGAAAATACAAAAGTTGTTGGGTCATTTGGAAATAGGCTAGATATATCCTGGATGAAAAATTAATTGTGTTGTATCTTTTAGGAGCAAGATTTTTAAAATGTTGGAGTGGTTAGGTTTCTTGTGACTTCAGGAATCTCTAGATCTGTCGGCTCAGTCCTTCGAAGGTGTTTATAGGGGTAGGGTTTATATACATATGTTCTAGGGCGGACAAATATGCGTGCGTGATGTGGACGTCTACTTTATACTAAGTTGTTCTAAAAAAACCCAACAAATACGCTCTAAACTCTTTTAGCCACTTGAAAAACTCATTGATTTGCCTATTAGCTTTTAAGAACTTTGGAGTCCACACTCTTTGCTCAGGTTGGCGCAAAGGGCCAGAAAGTTGTCACGTTGTGCACCTACGGGCTATAGCTAGGCAACGGTTAGAAGCCGGCATGGGTTACGGGGACTAGGTGGATCCACTCGATTAAAGTTTAGTTAGCTAAAATTTAGAAAATTTCTCCCAACTGAACTTTAGCTGGGATATTTGGATTCCCGAACTAATAGACTCAAGCCTTGTTTACTTTCTCCTCCAACTTCCAAGTTTTTTCACTCTCTCTCCATCACATCAATTTATATCCGCATGTAAAGAGTATTAATATAAGTATAAAAAATAACTAATTACACAGTTTAGTTGTACATCACGAGACGAATCTTTTGAGCCCAGTTGGGCCACGATTGGACAATATTTGCCACATACAAACGAAATGCTACAGGACTTTTCAATCTCTCTCCATCACATCAATTTCTACCCTATATATGGAGCATTTAAATGTTAGTAAAAAAATAACTAATTACATGGTTTAGTTGTAAATCACGAGATGAATCTTTTGAGCCTAGTTGGGCCACGATTGAACAATATTTACCAAATACAAACGAACTGCTACAGGACTTTTCAATCTCTCTCTTCCCCCCATCTAAACAAGGCCTCAATTAAATTTTAGCTGAGTTTAGCTAGATTAAAGTTGCTAAATTCAGTTAAATTTTAGCTAGTCTTTTAATTAAACTATATTTAGATTCCTAGAAACTAAATTTAGCAAGATAAATTTTAATTAGTGGATCCAAATAGGCTCTAGGCACCGCCGTAACTACCCAGGCGGGCATACACAGTACACACTGAGGTCGGCGTGACGTGCGGCACCTAGGAGGCCGAAGCACCACGTGAAAGTAACGAGCATGAACATGCCTTGCACTCTGTATGATCACAGGTTACAGCACGAAGCCACCAACTATGTATTAATTGACTTTCCAATTTGGACAATATTTTAAAACCTACAGAATAATTAATATTTTTCTATCAGAATATTTTGAACTCCATGGAATAATTAATATTTTTCTGTGTGTACCTAAAAAACACACGGAAAAATTACTCATGCAACGGGCAATCCTTTAGTACAAAATGGTCTAGTGAGTGAAACCGCAGTTATTTGAGTTCTAGAATAATTTGTCCGAGATTCTACAAAATGATTTTTTTTACCGATATTGTTTTTCTTAGACCATTCTCAGTAGAGATTAATCTAGGTTTCATTTACATTTAATACTTCGGCACATATCAGCGGTGTCGATAACTTGACAGGTTATATAAAGGAAAGGTGGAGAGAGTTTCATATGGAAAAATCCATTGTTATTTAGTTATCAACATAAAAGTTGATGTGGCAACAATGTCATGACACTCATCATTGAGGGTTTTTTTTGTACAGTTCAGCTTCAGTAGTAAATAAATATTTTTTTCTTCATATATTCAGTTTTAGAAAGCAGTTTCGATTCACCACTGAAGTTAAAGCTGTTTTTTAAAAACGTTCGGTAAAACTTAATAAGGAGGATATGAGAGAGAGAGCGAGCTGCGCTTCACCCCTGAAGAACTGTTACAAACAGCTCTGGAGTATGAGAGAGAGAGAGAGAGAGAGCGAGCGAGCTGCGCTTCACCCCTGAAGAAACTGTTACAAACAGGTCTGGACTCTGGAGACTGGACTTATCCCACCTTCTTTTTTCTTGGAACCTAGGCTATCTCAGTTAGTTAAGTGAGGCAGTTTTGTGTGATGAATCGGTTACTTAGATAGGATCTTCCTCCAAACAGTGACGGATCTAGGATTTTAGTATAGGGTATGCCGCATTAAAATTTTTATTTTAGGTTCCTTAGTTAAGCGAACAAAATGCGTAGACAACTAATAATCTCAATCCAACAACCATAAAAAAAACACATAAAGTCACCATTCACCAAAAAAAAATTACACAAAACACCAACCACCAATCACAGCAGAAAAAAAATCCCTAATCAGGCTTGATGCCACGACGGTTGACCAGATGCTGCTGTCCGCCAGCCGGCGTGCTGATCCAGGGAAAGCAAGTCTCGTCCTTGGATCGCCGTCGCCGAGGCCGAATGTGTGGAGGTCTGAGCGTGATTATGTTCTGCTGTGCATGGTGTCAGTCTAGTGGCCTACTCCTACATAAAGTGCCTACTAACTACTAGTAAGGGTGGGGGTGGTGCTCCAAATGGATATCCGCGGTTCAATTCTAGTTCATCTCAAAGAACTAATTCTATAATTTCTTCCTCCACTTTTTCACTTTAGTTCAATAAGTTAAACTAGAGGAGAACCGCGGGTATCCATTTGGAGCACCACCCCCATCCTTAACTACTAGTACTACTCCGTAGGAGTATGTGATGATGGGAAGTTTACTAGTGCGCTATTTCTTCAACCAGCAGACGCTCGGGACTCTGCGATGCTAGGGCGGCAGCTGCTTCCGTTGCTTGCACCAGGCTAGGGTATGCCGCACCATACCCGTGCCACCCACTGGCTCCGTCTATGCCTCCAAAGCTTGCGTGCATGCATGTGCACTCAGAATCAATATAATGGGTCGGTTTGTTCCATACTAGCTACAACCTTTTCGGATACTCGAGAGTTTTGCATGTTGTGTGAATGAATAATACTAACAAACATATATAGTACTCTCTTTATGCCGCAAGGAATCGCTGCCCCCTCAGGGCGTGCGGTACTGTTCATATGTGAACAGTACCGTGTGACACTGTTGTGTTCCCATGTGGGCCCACATACAGTGCTTATTTTTATTTTTTATTTTTTACTGTTCAGTTTTTATTCTCCTTTTTTTAAACCGGCACAGCGTAGTGTCTCTTTGTGCTACATATATAAATTATAATAATTACTGTTCATATACTTTACGCTCAATAATTATATTAGATATATTGTTTTCTCGATCGTATTCGTAAAGTCGAAAAAATATACATACCGTATTCGAGACTGAATTCGTTTACAGGGTTTTTATCCGTCTGTATTCAAGTCCGAATATTCAACATCCGGTACCGTATCCGTATTCGAATACTCAAATCGCATATTTATGATGTCGATATCCAATCGTCCCAACGGTTGACACTATCCGAATCCGAATCGGTGATATCCGTCTATTTATATTTATTGTTTCCTTCCCACTTTACCATGCATTCTTTTTTTTTAACATAATATAAATAATTTATATGCACCATATTTTTGTAATGTGTGGCTCAATAATTTCATGGGATCTGCCATTATAAAAGATGATATATATTGTCTTCAAATGTAAAAAGCTATTCAATGTAAAAATCTCTACCTTCTACCATTCGATTTCCTAATTTTACATCAATCGTTCTTAGAGATAACCTTTAGTAGTTATTACTATCTTTTACATGCAAATATGTATACTGTACCATGTGCAAGAAAAAAAAAGCACAACCATATACACAGCTTTAGGCTTATTACCGCTACAAACGAACGAAGCCTAAAATAATACCAATTCACCACAACATACAGGCACGACCATCAACTGCACGCGCGGCATCGCGCGCGTAACCTCCTAGTACTCCTCAACGAGGAATAAATTGCTGCTCTGCCGTTGCTCTCACTACTGTTCAGCACTGTTCATGGGGCCGGCGCGCACTGTTCACTGTTCACGTGGGCCCCGCTACTGTTCATGCAGGCCCCACATGCACTGTTTTTTTTTTTTTTTTTTTTTTTTTTTTTGCTCAACTCCTTCCCCTTCTTTAAGCCGGCGCGGCGGCAGCGCGCCCATCGTCCTAGTATATATAATCATGCAATATAGCTAGAATATATAGTACCTGCATGCGCATGAGGAGGTCGGCGGACTCCCTCCTCTGGAAGCGGTGGTCGGTGAACTCCCGGCGTGCCCTCTCCACGGCGGCGCGCTCCTCCGGCGTGCCGAGGTCGGGGTCGAACTCCCACACAGCCCGCCCGAGGAAGCCGTTCGTCGACCGCAGCCATGGGCTGTCATCGCCCTGCTGACCCACCTTCAGCCTCCACATGCTAGCTTCTGCTTCTCCTTCTGCTAGTACCCAGCAGCTGGCCGGCTGCAGGCAGCCACACCGCCGCCGACGTGTAGTAGTAGTTAAGCCAGGAGAAGTGCTGCTAGCTAGCTGTGGTCAGTGGTCTGTGGACAGTGGAGTGGAGGTTCGACGACGAGGAGGAGGATTATTTAAAGAAGACTACAAGAGGGCGTAGTAGGTCGCACGTGTGTCGATGACCGGCTTAATACTCAGAAGTCATTATCTGTTCTGACTTGTGAGCATTATATTCTAAAGAGATTTTTATCCTGTTTCTGATCAGTCATATAAACTGTATTTTTCTCTAACAGTAAATTAGTCAATTTGTCTTATCATTCGGTCTATGTGACCAGCCAAAACATGCCGGTCTATAATATAATGTGAAGAGCATTGTTCTAGCTAGTAAAAGATATTTAGTGCTGCTAGTGTAGGAAAGGTAGAACGAATTACTTATTTAGTTATGTGTTAGGAGAAGTGCTAGCTGTGGAGTGGAGATCCTACGAGCTGGTAACAGGAGGATGGATTATTTACAGTAATAATACTATATAGTTGGTCGTTGGCCGTTGGCTGACTGGCCTCGTTTAATATATACTCCCCCTCTGCGTGCCTAATAAAGGAAGTCGTTTTCAGTTTTTGAGGTCGTCTTTATTAAGTCAAACATTTTACGCCGTGACTATAAATGAAGATTCGTGTCGAAATATAGTTTCATATTGACTATACTTTATAAATATTGTATAAGAAAAAATAGGTGTAAAAGTTGCTTTGAGAGACCATATCGGGTCGTTGTGGATTGAGACCCAAATTATTATTGGCCGTTGGGTGACTGATCTCATTTAATATACTTCCTCCATGTTGAAAGTAGAAGTCGTTTAGGACAACGACACGATCTTCAAAATATAACTTTGACTTCATAAATAAAATTATTTATCACAAGGTGATATATTTATACTTTTATGAAAGTATTTTTCAAGACAAATCTATTCATATTGTTTTCACATTTCTAAACTTAATAACCTAAAAGTTATTCATGATTTATGTTCCCAATGCTTGACCCAAACCTTGTGCAAAACGACTTCTATTTCCTATACAGAGGGAGTATATAGTATAGTACTATCATGCATCCATATTTGGTGGTAACCTTAGCTGGCTGGTTTCATATAGTACGCCTAATAAATATGGGATGGGACATAGGACAAGGATTGGAGGCCTATCGACTATTGGATTTTTTAATCATTTGTTAATCATTATTTTAATATTAATCACATCCAAAAAATAAACAAATTAAATCTGACTCTTTTGGTTGCACCAGTACGCCTCTATCGCGCCACACGCAATGAAGCAGCAAGAAGCGCCTACGCCTAATAAATATGGGATGGGACATAGGACAAGGATTGGAGGCCTATCGACTATTGGATTTTTTAATCATTTGTTAATCATTATTTTAATATTAATCACATCCAAAAAATAAACAAATTAAATCTGACTCTTTTAGTCGCACCAGCACGCCGCTATCGCGCCACACGCAATGAAACAGCAAGAAGCGCCATGTTGCATGGACCGCTGGTGCTTGATTGGGCCATCCTGGCAAGCCATCGACCTAGGCACAATAAGCCCATAGACATTATGGGCTGAAACCTTTTTTCTCCCTTTTATCTTTCTTTCCCTTACTCCGTCCTAGTCGCGTGCGTCTGCACCCTACCTCCTCCATTCGTTGTAGCCAACGGTTCTATGTCCCACTTGCAAAGCCTCCTCCTTGTTGCCTCGTCTATCCCCTGCTTCGGTGGCTGCAGAGCCAGTGCGCGTCCGCTTCACCTCTGCCTGCTCCATTCATCATAGCCAGCAGTTCTATGGTCCCACTTGCACAGCCTCCTCCCTGTTGCCTTGTCCGACCCCTGCTTCGGTGGCTGCAGAGCCGGTGCACAGTTGCCCGTGGCAATGGCAGCGTTGTCGCCGCCCCTCGAACGATGTCGGTGGTTTGGTACCTCACCCTCCTGTGCTTCCTTCCATTCTGCAAAGTCAGATCCAGTTACTAATTTCTTTCATGGGTGGTTTGGTTTGTTAGGGTTAGAGACGATTTTGAAGAGTGTTTAAATGTGATGTTTCTATGCATTTGTTGGTATGATTGGAACCTTAAATTATATTTATTGTAGTTTCTGTCCATGGATTGGCCATAAAGTACGAGTTGCATGAAGGTAGTTAGTTCCTATTTTGAGGATTGTGATATGTTTGTGTGTTGTGTTACTTTTCATTACTGATAGATCGACATGCATGAAACATTTAGATGTGGTTTGGATAGGATTGTGTATAGGTATATCAGTGTAGTGTAGTAAATATATATTTCATCAACTCCATTTATAGATGTGCATTCAGGCTGCTCGGCTCGGTATGGCACGGACCCCACCTAGGCATGGCCTGATCGAGCTGGAGTAGGCAGGGCACACCGTGCCCCCAGGCCATATCGAGGGTGGGCTTCATGCCTGGCTGACCATAGTTTAATTAAGTTCTCTGGCTGACCATGTCGAGTGAGATCGAGAACCCTTTAGTTTCATCGATCAAGGACTACACCATAACTAATGGCCTGTTCGGCAAAGCTCTACCCGTGAAAAAAAGTGAATCTATATCTGAAATTCACCTGGATCTACTATGGAGCAGGTCCACTGTGGATCTAGGATTCCCTAAAGCATTTGTTTATAGCTCCATCTCCCTCACTATCTCACTGCCAACCTAAACCCAGCTAGTAGGAGACAAAATGGAAAAAAATCCGCTTGTTCTGTGGTTCGCACGACCGCAGCTCTTCTTCCTCCCAGAGAAGTCGCGTGCACAGGAGGGCTGGTGCATGTGCAGGGCACGGCAGCTGGGCAGTGGCGTGGAGGCTCTCGCGCAGCATTTGTCAGGGATTGGCGGCGCGGCGGGGTGGGAGCGACCAGACAGGCAATGGCGTGTGATGGAGCGAAGCGTGCGAAGGCAGAGCTGTGCTCCTGGCCAGCCTTTGCGAGCACAGTCACGCATGTAGGCTAGGGTAGGTACTCGACGCTACATCTCCCAGCATGGAAGACCAGGAGCGCGGGGCTAGGCGGGAACGTCCACATGGCCGGCGGCGGGACAGCTCCCGCGTGCTCATCAGGGAGCGCGACGATGTCACAACGACCGTTGGTTGAGCAGTGGCGCGTGGGGCGGAGACGCGGAGCTCATGTGGAGGTGTGCAGCGGGGAAGAATTCAGAGTTCACAAACTTGGTTCCTTAAGAGATGTTTTCCATCTAGACACTTCACTTCATCATATATACCCTCGACATATGCTTGGTGTAACAGAATTATTTTGTATCAACCAACAAAATGCGAAATTTCTTATTTCCATAGCTTACAGAAGCATGCCTTATGGTATGTTTCTGTTGCAATTTTTCTAGGGTATAAAACAAGGGAACATATCTAGTGCAAACTAACTTCCCATGAAAACCCGTGCAAACCACGGTAAATAAGTCATCCAAATTCACCAAAAAATTCACACATATAGATGATATGATGATACACAACCTTGTAAAATATCTTGTTTAAAACAAATGACAACATCACTTCAGATGACTAAACATCAGAGAACCCATCTATCTGTATCTCTTATAAAAGTAAGCTCCACCAGAAGTTCTATCCTTCACCATTCCATGTCATCACTTTGTTTCAGCCATCTGATGTTAAACACTCAGCTAGATCTTAGCTTCTTTAATTTATTAGGAGATATTGGCCATCCCTCTTGAGCTTCCACCGCTCAATGCCATCCCCTATCAAGCCAATAGAAAACACGCAAGTAAGCAATAGAAACTGACTTCTACCGAGCCACCTCCTCTCCATTTTAATAATATGAAATTATCATTCAACAAATGCTTGACCGTTCACCTCCATAAGGATGTGTGAACAATGGAACAGTCGCAGTGGCAGTAAATCAGTGAACAATGGTGCTCGCTACTCCTTCTCAGCGCTCGTCTACAGATTCGGCAGCGAGTAGTGATTGACGCAATCTTTATCGTGCCTGCGCGAGCCTACGTATGAATAAAGATTGGCGGTCAGATGCCAATCTTTATCGTGCCTGCGCGAGCCAGCAATGCATCGATGCTCGACGATCGACACCTCTAACTGCAGGTGTCCTCTCTCTGTGACGGTCTGTTCACTGAATCCCTAATTTCATGGGGAAGTGGCACGGACGCGAGTAGTGATTCACGCAACACGAGGCGCTGATGTTTCCTCTCTGCTATCTGCGACACATTGCTATCTGCGACGTTCTGAGCTGGGGTCCAAAAAATTGCCACATGGGGGGGGGGGGGGGGGGGTGGAGATTAATTAACTTCTCGAAGATCAACTATTTGAGCAGGAAGCAAACAACTAAAAAATAACAAGTCTAGATTGGGAGTAATGGAGTATATTTGAATGTGATGCATCCATACAGTACATGAAAGAAAGTATCATCTTGTTGTTCTCTTTGGATATACTACAATGAGCAATTTGTTTGGGGGAAATGGTAGTTGCATGGTTCAAATTATGTTACATCATACTTGTGCACTTGTTTTTCCCCGTGCTATGCTTATTTGGAACTACCCTCCTTCATTGCATGAAGAGATTGGTAATACTCTCCTAGGGCCCAAATTGGAAACACGTTGCGGTAGCTAGGATAGTTGAAGACACAAGCACAGTTGAAGCATCCAACATGTTCCTATCATCAAAATATAAGAGTTCAAAAAGTTAGATGGGCCTTGAATCATGCACGGACAACACCATGAGAATAAGTCTTTTAGTCCCAAGCCTCACAAGAACACCAATGGGTTCGCTAGCTACGATATATAATATGTAGCATTGTAGTATCTTCATAATTTCAAAGGACTCTAGCTTTGCAAAATAATAAAGATTGTTGTTTCAAAAGATTTATTAGAGTTATTAGGCTTAATAATCTATTAAGTAATCTACTTCTTGCTAATGTCAAGTTCATCCAAAAACCCATATATAGATTCATGAGACTAGCTGAACTGTTTTCATATATGATACTAAGTGCAAATTAAGTGATTTTTGTCAGGTGTACAATTGCATATTCTCTGTTTTTTAAAGGTGTTAATTGAATTCTATCAAGTTATTAGATTTTTTGGTCAATCTATATACCATTTGATCATATATTCAAATGCAAGGTAAATAATAAGTCTCAATGATTCAAAAATCGATCATGCTACATGATATGGTTTTGTGTGGTTCCAAACAATTAACTTCGACAAAATTTCTACTCAAACCAAAAACCAACATATAGGGTTCCCAGTAGGTAAAGTGCTACTAGTAACACAAGAAAAATGTAAACCTACATGCTGGGGAAATTCTCCTGCTTCCAGTAACTGCATGTTGATCAATTCTTTTGCAGCACGATGTAGTGGAGTTGGATCTCTCTCAAACTAAGATTCAAATAAAGATAGAATAGTATCTTCATGAAGTGAAGGTCAGAGTATATATATCGAGATAACAAATTAACCAATCATGCATACCTGTCCAGCATAAATTAAAGCTAACATTGCCCAAGCAGTATTCACTGCATGAGCATAACCACCTTCAATGTTTTCATAAACCTGTTTAGTATTACAAATGTAGAAAATAATCAACAAATTATATTGTCAAATCCTCTTGATGATCCCAAAGAAAAAGCATTACAACAATGAAAATTGATAATGAAGTAATGTGTCCCTTTGAAATTACACAAGGCATATTTAGTTTTGTTAGGACAAGATGCTGACCAACTTGATGTATTAATATGTCATTTATGTAATAAAGAATCATAATCGTAATTTAGTACTCTTCAATACAAATCTATGATATCAAGTTTGTATTACAAAACTCATGTATCAATAAAGAAAATTGTGTATATACATATCAGTCATCACAATGCAAACTGTATATAAATGGAAGGATCTATAGCAATGGAGATAACTTGATTACCTGAGTTATAAGAGAATTATGGCTTTCTCCCCACCCGCCCGTACTGAGTTGTTTAGACAATAGGAATTTGCAAGCATTTCTAATTGAATAGCTATTCTTATACGTTCTTCCAGCAGCAACTAATCCTTTAATTGAAAAGAAGGCCCCATAGGTGAAACATATGCCCCAAGTACCCAACCTAACATTTCAAAAAAAACTAACTATTATTATTGTTGTTCAAGTGGGAAAAATTGCTTTGAGCAAGGTAAGTCACAATAAATGTTGCATTATGACAAACCATGAGCCATCTTTGTTTTGTCTACTCTCAATAAATCTTGCTGCATTTTCTATGCATTTTTCTATCTCCTTTGCTCGGTATCCAGGATATAATTCATTGAACAGTACAAGAGCTTGAAGCACTGACCCTGTGCATTCTGGATATCTGCAAATTTATGGTATGCTATCAATCAATTAATTTCTTTCAACTGATAAAGTAAAAATTGCTTTAGAAGTATTTGTGCTAAAATAATGTCACTTTCATCACTTACGGATAATCGACAACACTGTTTGGAAAATTCTCACATGGTCCAAGAATCTAAGTTATTCATAAGAAAACATGTGTCAATGCAGTGGATTGAAACTAGATAATAAAATCACACGTGATACTATCTAGTAAATTGGAAAGCATCAAGCTAGAAAGAGATGGAGCGGGCTCACCCTTAAGCAGAGGGCGTGCACAACGATTTGGTGGAATTAGGTTTATTTCTTGTTTGCCAAATACAAATGTTGTTGTCCAATATATGCAGCTAGCCCCTTAACAAACTGAGCTGACAATCTCCCTAGTGAGCTAAGGTTTCAAATAAACTAAGGGCATGTTTATTGAGATGCAACTATTGGGCTTTTGGCTTCTAGCTGTTAGCGTCTTGCTATTGGATTTTGTAATAACTTTTTAGCTTCTCAATGCGTGAAAAGCTGTTTTGTCAGATAGAAGCTAAAACAAACAAGCCAAAGCAAAGTCTATCTCTAAGCATGTGTCAATATGTGACAGTTGGGCCACATGCTTTAGTGATTATTGTGACACCGGTACTTGCATTCCAAACAATGGCATCCACAACACTAGAATCCAAATAACATCTACAAAATTTCCACTAGTGATTTGTACATGACTACCAAATTGGTGAATTTCAAACTTCAAGAAACATAACATGTTTGATAAGAAGGATGAAACATATATAGTATAAAATGTAATCCAATTAGTACATCCTTTTCTTTTTATTAGACGTTCTAGAATCCATTTTGTCATACATAAAAAAATGTGATTCGCATCTTTGGACAAAAATTGGCATAGGAGGATTACATTACTGTCTCAATGACAGAAGGGTCAACCTATGTCACTGATAGTGGCAAATAAGGGATTAGCTTAATGACATTAGAAGGAAAATAATTTACCCTTAACATTATTATAACATATTTTCAAATGCTTATGTAATAATTAGGAGTTTTATTGGTACCTATCGCTACATTTGTCTTTAGAAATGCATGTAGAAAATTACCTCCATCCAAGTATAAGTTCTCTTGGGTTCATACGTAGAAAAGCTACCATCGTTGTTCTACAATGTAAAACATATGTCCATTAACACGTTTAAAGCTTAGAATCATGCAGTAAAGAGGGGGCGCTGCAAATTCAAGGTTCATGGCACAACCCTAATACATGAATAGTGAATATTAGTCTTGCATATTAGTTTCTATTATAGGTTTGACTATCCTAGAGAGTGATGAAAATCAACACACATTATTTGTATGTGTGGATTCAAATTAATAGCCACTGTACCACATACTTTAAACTTTGATTCGAATTATTTAGTTTAGCAAGGCAGATTCATTTGGTACTAGCTGGATGACTTTTATGTCATACACAAACATACAATTTTTTTTTTATTACTAAAACTTATTTTACCTTTAGCCCCCCCCTTTGTTGTATTTTTTGTGACTAAAAAACTTTATTGTCATTATAATACAACCATAACTTTGTTTGATAGGGGGACATATATAAAATTTGCAAGACTATAAGTGAATGGTAGAAAAAATGTAAAATCATGTCACATTGGTTAATTTTGGAGAACCCTTACCATGAGAGAGAGAAGGAAATCAACAGCATCATGTAGCCTTTCACTTTCTATCGGATCTCCAACAGTTGTGCTTGAGATCTTTGACAACAAAAGTATAGCCTAGAAATAAAGTTATATAAGATTTCTATATAAATTTTATGAATCACATGGGAATAATCAATAGACAAAACTAACTTTTGTAATTAATTATTAGTATGAATGTTTACACATTCTAATTAAAATTAGGATACCTAAAACTTATTTAGAATTTCTAATAGATTTCCAATACAACTCCCCTAATAGAGTGGTATTTAGGCTGCCCCATTATGCCTTTTTAGATTGTTATAGTGAGGTGCTATACTAGATCCCCATTTACTGCTTCCCAATATCGGCCAATTTTCTCGTTAGCCCATCCAATAGTCACCCCATATTACACATAGGCTTAGCAAGAAGCCATGATCCCATCATCCCTCTGCATGAGAACCCCCTTCCAATGTAAGTATTTCAGTCATGATGCAGATATCATTGTGACCTACTTCTTTAGTGGTATCACAAGGAAGAGCTATATAACTAGGGGGTCATCAGTTGTTGATGGCCCATCCTTGACCTACTCCATTGTGCCACTATCACCTCTATTTTTGGCAACTACAACACATGGATATTGATGGGTTTAGGTTGCCATGGTCATGATATTTGACGATGGGACATGGTGCATTGGTAGAAGGGCTTGGGAAATAAGGAGCATGAATGGGGCACCCATTTGGATAGTGTCAAGCATCATGTGGAGAAGAGGTGATTTGGGTTGAGTGAAGTTATTATGGAGTTGCATCTTCCCCTCTATTTGAGTTAGGGGCTTTGGGTTGTTTCTTGGTGATGACCAATTAATTAGGGGATGAGAAAGGGGATCTACTGGAGCAAAAAAGACATCAACTAGTCTAATATCAACAATTTTTTAGAGAAAGACATTAAGATGCTCTACCTCTAAAAGCATAACTATCATGTCCCCTTAAACTACTTTGAATTGAGGAGAAAAAACCCAATCCAACAAGACCCCCACTCAAGCTTTTCACATTAAGATTTGCTATCAAAAGGCAGGTGCAAATTATGTTTGCTAGGATCAAATACACACATACAATTACATCATGAGTGAATAACAGAAATATTGCATTAAGTAAATTAATTCATTTATTATATAGTCTATTGATGCGGACATGTGTAGGCCAGAAGTGCTACCATGTGGCACATGGGGCCCGTACGCCTTGCATAGTGCAAGGCCTGGGGCAAGCGTCAACTCTAGATGCATGACCACATGTGCAAGATGGGACATTCCTAGTGATCGGTCACCATATTGTGGGTTATTGGTATTGAGGGCGTGTATGTGACATTTGGCCTAGTTTGAATGGGGATGAACGCAGCATCTTACTTTGAATGAATTAGGACCTTGTTGGTCATACAACCATATGCGTGTGTTGTTTTTGAGTTTGGGGGGTCAATTCCTCCCACCGAGGTTTTCGAGAGTGGGTTAGACCAACATATAAGGTTTCTAGAGTCCGTATAAAAAACCTCTATATTTGGCCTTTTTTATTCTAGTGAGGACATAAGTGTAAGTGGCTTGAGTGTGGTCCACTCAGTGTGTAGATTGGATCTAAGTCTTTTAGACTCTATGGACATGACACAGCCATGAAAGGAGAAAGAGGCTCTCAAATCTACCCCTTGCCCCTACTTTTAGTCTGTGGTACTACTCAATCATTTCTTTGATTTCATCCCACACGGATGCCCTATTTTTCTCCTACCCAAGCTACCACCATCACATACTGACCATTCCCATCCTCTAATGGTTGACTTGATCAGCATCCACTACTACACAAAATCTTTTAGGAGGCACTTGAAAATGAGGCTCGGAGGTGGTTGGGCAGGCTGCTCGCCTCGGTTAATAGGTGCTGGCCGAGGCCAGGGCTGCCGGCCAGCAACCGCCTCGGTTAATAGGTGCTGGCCGAGGCCAGGGCTGCCGGCCAGCAACCGCCTCGGTAATGGATTAACCGAGGCGGTCAGCATAAAGCAACCGCCTGTGTTAAGGGTTATTAACCGAGGCGGTTGACTTAAAACAACCGCCTCCGTTAATGTATTAAAGGAGGCGGTTGTTGTAACCGTGCCGCCTCCGTTAATGTATCATTAACAGAGGCGGTTGAGTTATGTTGACCGCCTCGGTTAATGTTCGCTATATAAACAGCAGCCCAACTCCTTCTTCCCCGCAGCTCCTTCTCCATTTTTTGGGTTTTGGACCTCAAAACCCAAAACTTGGCCATTTTAGAGGGGGGGAGGTTTTGCCCTAGGATTTGGTGGAGGAGAGCACCGCAAAAGGTTGAATCAAACTCTCCAACTCTCATTTTCCTCTCTTTTTGCTTGATTTTGGTTGTTCTTCTCTAAATCCAAATGGAGGAGAGAGAAAACTAGATCTAGAGCTTGGATTTGCCATTTTAGAGGGGGAAGGGAGGGTTTGCCCTTGGATTGGGTCCTCAAAGTTTAACTCTTGCTCTCCAACTCGTATTTCCTCTTTTGTTGCTTGATTAGGGGTGTAGTTTCTTCTCTAGATCTAAATGCATGGATAGGAGAGAGAAAACTAGATCTAGAGCTATTCATTTGCATTTTAGTTGTATTTCTTTGCTTATCTGGCTTTTTCATTTCTTGTGAAAGGTCGCCGTTCGTCATGGCGGACAGAGATTGGATGTATAAGACACCGCGGCTGGCCGATATGTCTTTCCTTGGCCATGTCAAAAAGTTTGTTGCCACAGCGAAGAATCATCATCTCAGCTTGGGTCGGGAGCGCAGCATTTGTCCATGTAATAGCTACAAGAACAACCTTCTCCAGGAAGATAACGTGGTGCAATCTCACTTAATCCGTCATGGCTTCCTCAAGGATTACACTGTTTGGAAGCATCATGGTGAATCAGATCGACTCCCACTAGTGCATCTGAAGGGACCTCGTCGATGACCTCGGAGGCGCCCGCACCGGTCAATGTCGACGGCAAACAACAACCGCCTCCGTCATCAACAGCAGCAGGCAGCGAGGGTGCGAATCGGGATTTCATTAGCATTGCTGATATTCTTGACGACATGGAAATTAATGATGGTGGTGGGGATGATGGTGAACATGTTGATGTTAATGCATTGGCGCCCAAAGATGTGGAGGTATTTGAGAATCTTGCTAATCGTATGGACGAAGACGATGTTCTATTTGGTGATCCAAAGTGGCTAGAGAATTTTAAAGAAATGAAACAGGCGGCAATTGATCCGCTGTACAAGGAGTGTCCTAAGCACTGGACGGTGTTGCGTTTTAACCTTCAGTTACTGATGCTGAAAGCTCGTCATGGCTGGTCCGACACTAGCTTGAACGACCTGCTACGTATCCTCACCGATATGTTTCCAGAGGGTAACAAAGTCCCCGCCAATACGTATCGGGCAAAGAAGTTGATCCGTCCAGTGGCGATGAAGCTTAAAAAGTTCCATGCTTGCCCAAACCACTGTATCTTATATCGGGGCGAGTACGAGAAATTAGAGAGCTGTCCACACTGTGGCGCGAGTCGGTACAAGAGGAATGCCGGCTGTTGTGTGGACGTGAGTGACGAGGGACCCACCAAGAGAGGGCGGAAGAAGAAGAAGAAGACCGTCACCTGAGGAGCAGGAAGAAGAGTGTTACATGCAGAGAAAAAGTCCTGCACTATCAGTGTGGTACCTACCCGTGATCGATCGGCTACGTGCTCTATTCGGCAGTCCAGAGGATGCGAAGCTCATGACATGGCATGCATCAAAAGAACGAAAGAAGAATGATGGCCAGCTGCGACACCCGTCCGATGCAAAGCAGTGGAAGCATTTCGACGCCATGTTCCCAAAGGAGTTTGGTGACGAGGCAAGGAACGTTAGGTTCGCACTGAGTACAGATGGGATGAATCCGTTCGGTGACCTGAGCAGCACCCACAGCACATGGCCTATCATCCTCACCATCTATAACCTGCCTCCCTATCTATGTCAGAAGCGCCGATATCTTTTACTAACCATGATCATTTCTGGGCCTAAGCAGCCAGGCAATGATATTGATGTCTTTCTGGAGCTGTTTATGGAGGACATGAAGATACTTTGGGAAGTTGGGATCAAGATGATGGATGCGTACCAAAAGGAGACGTTCACTCTAAAAGCCATTATCTTTGTTACCATAACCGATTACCCTGGGCTTTTTTCACTGTCCGGCCAGATCAAAGGTAAGTCAGGTTGTGTAGTTTGCATTGACGGTACCTACTAGACATACCTTAAGGGATCCAACAAGATGGTGTACATGAGGCACAGATGGTGGCTTGCCAAGGGCCACAGGTACAGAAAACGCGAGCTGAACAAGTACTTCGACAATAATGATGAGACACAACTTGATGAACCAGAACAGACGAGTTGGGGAGAAAAGGTGTTTGGCATGGTCAAGGACATGGCGGTCGAGTTCAGAAAGAAGAAAAAAGTAGAAGATGGTACCAAAAAGATGAGGAAGAGAAAGCGAGATGATCATAAGGAGGATGAAGAAGCAAGGGCAGCCGTCTGCTTGCCTTTTAAGAAAAAATCATGTTTCTTCAAGTACCTGTCGTACTGGAAGCACTTGAATACACCCCATGTCGTGGACTGCATGCACCTAGAGAAGAATGTTTTTGAAAGCGTCATTGGCATCCTCTAGACATCAGGACTAAGACGAAGGACAGTCTGAAGTCACGTCAAGATCTTATGAACATGAACATCAGGCACGAAATTCATCCAACACCCGCGGCGCAGAGTGGAAAAGTAGATCTTCCAGGTGCAAGTTACAACCTCACATTTGATGAGAAGAGGGCCGTGTGCCAGCGGCTTAGGGCTGTGAAGGTTCCAACCGGTTTCTCTTCCAACATCAAGAGTCTGGTCTCCATGAAGAACCTCACACTAACCAGGCTTCAACGCACATGACCGCCATGTCATGCTCACGGTGTTTTCTTCCAATTGTGATCGTGGCGATCGGGCCGTAGTACGTGAAGATGGTAATCACACGCCTCTCGCCACTTCTTCAATTTCATCACACAAAAGGTCGTCAATGAAGCCGAGCCGCCAGGTCCTCAAACAGTTTCATCGCAGAGACTATGCCCGGCTTCGAGATGTGTTTCCCGCCGTCTTTTTCTTTGATATTATGCCACACCCGATGATGCATATGGTTGATCGATACGAGAACTTAGGCCTGTCTACCTACATCGATGTGGACATATGAGAGGTTCATGTCAACTCGAACAGATACGTGCATAACCGTGCTTACCCTAAGGCTCTATGATCGAGGCATACACAAATGTAGGAGGCCATTAACTGGTGCATGAAATACATCCGTGATGGAAATGCGATTGGGTTGCCCGTCCATCTGCATGAAGGCAGAACCTCGGGGATGGGGTATACAGGGAGGAAAGTACGCACAGATGTAGGAGAAGAATTGGTGCAAGAAGCTCATCACAACGCTCTTAATCAGTTAGTGGTCATGGACAACTGGGTTCGGAAGCACCTAGAAGAGATCCGCGCTGCTGCTGATGGACGATTCGAGGTATGGGTACAGAAACAACACGGGATGGAGTTCACGACATGGATCAAATAGCAGGGCATACCGCCTTATGGAGAATCAGATGAAGCGAGGCTTGCGTCTGGTCCGTCCACACAAATCACCTCATGGCAAGGGTTCACTTATCCTCCGGGAGTTGACATGGAGAAATACGAGGAGCATGCTCTGCACATTGCTGGTAAGGCCCTTCGCAATTTGAGGTACAAGCTCAACAAGAACTATGTGAAGGAAGGGAAGACACCTTTCAAAGACTACAACTTCATCACAAAAGAGGTTTGGGCGGAGTTTGTTAACAAAGTTAATGAAGAAGGAAGACAGAACAAGTCTGAGAAGTACTCGGAGCTCACAAAGAGGAACATGCTCCCCCACCACCTCGGTATGACAGGGTACGTCGCTAAGAGGAAGATGTGGCAGGAGAAAGAGGCTCTGCCGGGCAGGAGAATCCATTAGAAGGAGTTGACGAAAGAGCACGTGACTTCTTCTATGCCCGGCGGCCGAAAAAGATAAAGGAGGGTAGGACGAAGTACAATGAGCCTCAGACCGAGGAGGCGGAGAAGGCTTTGCTCGCGATCCACGCGGCCAAGCAACAAGGCGTGTTCCAACCTCGCGAGGGGAGCACGACATGTTGACCGAGGCGCCGGAAACCCCGAGCATCGTGGGCGCGGCCTGGCGTCTCCTCGAGGAAGAGCCGGAAGACCGTGGACTCATGGCAATCGGACGCTAGCTCGACCCCAAGACGAGGCGCGTAGGTATAAGGAAGGGCTCATCCAGAAAGGGAGAGATGAGGCAGTGTAAGAAATAATCATGGGCAAGATACAAGATGCGTTCACGAGCACTGACCCCAAGATGGTAGAGTTGAGGATGCAGATGTTTCGTCAGGCTGGCATGTTGCCACAACAGGGTCAAGCTACCGTCGAACAGGGCCAGATGGTGCCGGGTACCTCACAACAGCAAAGATACCCTGTCGATGAGATAAAGGAGCCAGAGGTGTGCAAGCTACAGGTGCCCATTGGGCGGACGGGGAAGACGAAGAAGGTTGTGGCGTAAGGCGAGGTTAAGCCACCAAACAATGAAGCTAGGTACAATGGCAAGCCGCCCCCACCGACTACGCCTTAGTTCTTGTGTCGCATAATCGAAGATGACTTCGACGACCATGAACTTGATTTTCCAATTGAAAATGGTGGGACAAGGCTCGGTGACGCACTAGGCGATATCGTGCTATGGAACAAAGCAGATATCGAGCTGGAAATGCCGACTCTAGTGTTACAGCCATCATCATCTCCCCCCGACGGCGGCCCAAGTGATGACGACGACGACGACGGCAATGACAGTGCTGGCCGCGGCCAAGGCGGCAATAGTCCACAACGGAGCCCGTCTCCCAACAAAGGCAACCCACAAGGAGGTGCATTGGGCCATGAAGCACTGCCTCCTAGCGGCCAAGATGGGAGCAAAGAGTGTCCTCCTACGCCGAAGAAGCCAACAGACGAAGAGGGGCGAGGGCGCCACAATGTGTTCTCCTGTGCCAGAGAAGGCCATACTTGATGACTGCCCGTCAAATATTCCCTTGGAGGCTTGGGCGGCGTACAAAATAGCTGAGTCGGGCCAGTATAATTTCTCAACGAAGTTCAAAATGTACATATGCTACTAACAAATCGAATATGGTCAATAAACTTTTTGTATGATGCTAACGTAGTTTCTCATTCGTCTCAAATACAGGCCACCAAACCCGCTGTCACTTTTGCCCCTGACTCCAGACTGCCCCGACCACTTCGAGAATGGTAAGTTCATGTTGCCTTTGGGCCAGCTCGTCCAGGATGAGACGTGGGAGGTTCGGAGGTGGCATCTGTGGTATATGCATGCATCCAAGTTAGGCATGAAAGACTTCATTGTGCAGGTCCTAAAGGAATACTTTCATTTGGACGAGGATTGCTATTTCACCCTCGACTTCCACGACATGCATAGGATGCTGCGGCGCAAGGACCTCGACGTTGCCCAAGTCACCCTTTTTGCGATGTAAGTGTATGAAAACCTTTTTATTGCTATAGCTATGTTGTTTGGATCAAACTAGGCAATGTGATCACGACAACTTGTGCTTCCAGGATGCAAGCATATATATGCAAGGAAGTAGGGGAGGATATTATCTACCTATCTCCAATGCATATTACCCAGAGGACCATCATTGGCTATGATGTACCGGACACGGATCCACGGTTGGCGGGCCTGGACGGGATTGAACGGGTGGTAGCCCGGACAAGGCTTCAAGGCGAGATCAAGTATAGAAAGGGACAGTACATCCTCCAAGCCATGAAGAAGGTGCTAGAATATGGGTGTATCATTGCCGCGCACCAGTTCGGGTAATAAGTTCAAACGATACTTGCAGTACCTATTGGGTTCACTGCTCCTTATATTTTACGATTCGAGATCTAAATTGATTTAATGGTGTAGCTTGGGGGTCATGGGCCATTGGATTGTATTCATAATCTACCCTCAGGATGGAAAGGCGGTCGTATTGGACTCCTTGTGGAAGACGAACAAGAAGGTGTACGTGGATTTCGAAGAGTGTCTTCGATAGTAAGTGATGACACATATTCATTTATATACTTATAAGCAAGTATCAGATTAGTTGTTGACACTAGTGGTTTTCATATATACAGCTACGTAAAAAGTACTACAAAGACCCTGACACCTTCGATCGAAGGTCTGAGAAGAAGGCAAAGTATAGACACGTACTGAAAGTGAGGCGACAATTCCCGGTAAATGTCCTAAAACTCATGTCTTGCGACATCATTCATGCTATGTATATGTACTAAATATATATATTACGTGTTGTGTATATATCGTGCATGTAGTGCACCAAACAACCTGAAGGCAGTATTATATGTGGATACTACGTTTGTGAGTACCTCAGGGCCTGCGGCAAGTACAGTGACAACTATCGGCAGCTCAAGAAATCACTTGGATGGTGGAAAAGGATTAGGATGCTTGGACAACGCAAACATCAGACAAACAATCTCCAACATCTGTAAGTTCGTAATGGACCAATGTTGTCATGTCGGTGGTCAATTCTTCTACCATGAAAGCGAGCTGGGGTCAGCGGAAAAGTACGAGAGGCTACGCAACTGGAGGACACAGCTGAATATGCACGATTACGTGTTGCCAGACATCTTCGATTAGCTACAGCATCTTACCTTCTCGATCATTTAGAACTCTATTGAAACTTGTATTTTGTGAGAACTTGTGTTGAATGTTGGGAACGACATGGGACAACAAATGAATGGATGTAATTTATGTGTTTATCTAGTGTATTCTTTGTTGGTACATGTTTCAATTCGAATTTCAAATTCATTTTTAAATCAATTTAAAATATTCAAAGAAAATATCTTTTTTTTATTCTACAAAGTATTAACGGAGGTGGTCACATTAACCCAACCGCCTCCGTTAATATTGTTTACCGCGGCGGTTGGGTATTAGCAACCGCCTCTGTTAATATTGTTTACCGAGGCGGTTATCTTAAACTGACCGTCTCGGTTAAGGCCTGGATTAACCGTGACCTATGCTCCGAGGCGGTTGGGAAAACCGCCTCCGTTAATCTATTCTGCCCGCCTCCATTAAGTTTACAGTAGTAGTGATCAGCTCCCTACTCCGACTAGTGTTAGAGTCGTGATGGACAAAGGTGCCAAAGATGGCTAGAGGTTGTGCTCAGCAAAGGATGATGCTATTCTGGTGTGGGTTGTAGCACCTCCAATAATGGACTCTATCAATGCTAGCTCTTTACTCTGATCAACATAGGGGCCAGGATGGATGAAGGTGTAAGAGATGACTAGGATTGGGTGGCCTCTAAGGGTGGGTGTTGGCACTAGCTACATCAACATTTTATTACTTATGATATGCTTGTACTAATATAATTGATTCTAAATCTTGACTAATAATTTTGACAAGTCTTGATATTTCTAGAGCATGATGCAAAATTCAGTAAAAATACAAAAAATAAGTAAAACCCATCTTAGATACTTTACAAAATCGTCGGAAGCATATTATTTCTAGCTAATCCTCATAGGCCTCTTCATTGAGGTGGGCTTGCAACATGGTGGATCTCTGTGATTAGCTCATTTGGTTTGCGAACAATACATGAGCTAACTCTAGTTGTGGCTTGAGAACTACTGCTACAAAGATTTATAGAGATGGTAGAGTAAGGGTGACTGGCCGAGCCTCTATAGAGAGGCTCGCCAGCCGCCCCTACAAAGGCTCACCAGTCGTCCCTACAGTGCTTTTCTATAGCAGTGTTTGAAAAATTCTATGAGTCAAGCCAGCTATGAGCCAAGTGAGGTAATGTGTCATGAGCTTTTCATCCATCCCTAGCTATCTAGGAGCAAAGCGAAGTTTAGAGGCTTTTCATCTAGTGGAATCATGTAATGTGTGAGCAGGTCAAGCCATCCTTGGATAATGGTATAAGTTTATGAATATGTTGGTTTTCACTTGAATATGTCAATGTTATACAAAATTGTGTAACCCATGTACACACCGTGTACATGTCATGTACATGAGTATTCATTATTCGAGGGGTGACCGAACGACTACGTGTTTAGTGTTTATGGTCTAATAACACTACTTATTTCTGCATCAAAACAAGAGAAATGGGACAGGAACAGAATGGACCTCAAGTGCTTCTGCTGTAGTGTCGGATACCGCCCATCCATTATCTGCAGATGAAAGAGTCCATGAACCCTTTGATCCATGACGATGCCAATAATTTTGGTCACCCGGGTGATTCCTCAAAATCTTTAAATACACGATGCATCTTGTGTTAGATTATGTTCTACATGAAGTATAAAACTAGGCTATTTAAGGGTATAACAAAAATAAACCTGTGAACATTTCATGAATTCATGGGCTCTCTTAATAGTTGGACCGTACTCATTTACAAGGTCCGTGGCACAAAATGCTTGAATTATGAATGCTGTCTCCCAGCTCTGACAACCATCATACACCTACCATCATGAACCAATAGTTTTTTCTTTTGATGAGAAAAATCATCATAATTAGTGCATATTCAGTATGTTCAATCTACTTTCCATCACACCAAGAGATATGTTCCAGCAACAACATACTAAATGATGTAGAAATCACATGCTCTATTGGACACACAAACTTATCAATGCATATATAGAATGAATTTCTTAATCATCACCCCTTGCAATTTTAAAGGGCAAGCTTTGCAATGTGTTCTAGTTCTATATTAACATTTAATGTACAAATATCATGAAAAGGAGATCGTGCATCATTTTTTTCCTCAATAATTAATCTAACAGTAACAACAATAACACTAAATACCAAAAGGAAAATAGTTCTTTGCTGATATAGTATGATCATAACTCATTAGATTTTGCATAGTGCGCCCACGAATCATAAACCCCATACAAGAGAGGAACAATAAAAAAAGAAGTTAACTAGTTTCTATAAAGGAAGATTTTATTAAAGTTTCAAGCGTATTACATCAAGTTGATATAAAATCTTGAAACAGAATTAATTGCATATATCTAGTAGAGCATTAAGTATAGTGATACTGTACCTGTCCTTTCATGCCATCTTCTGCAAGCCACAAGAAGTCAGGTATCCTTGCAAGGTGACGCTTAAATGCATCTGAATTTGGATCTTCTACCCACGAGCAGATGATGTTTAGAGGCTAGACAGCAAATTATTACTAATATAAGCAAACACCACCAAGCACCAGAACTTGCAAATATTTGGTACTAAACCATATAGATCATGACACATGAGAATCGATAATAAACACCACATCATCGTCAACACCTTGGCATTTATGTAACGCTTAGCCATGTGCACACACACCATCATCTAGTGTATCACCGTGTCTAGACCTATGTTGGGCCATTGTCCACTTGACAATAGTTAGCAAGTCTATTAGTATGCCTATTTGGATCCTCGCCTACTAAATTTAGCTACCAACTATTAGTGCTAATAGATCCAATCATGTCCTAAATATTAATACCTTGATTTTCATGGGCATTACCTTACTACCAGCAGTTACGCAGATATATTGTGAGTTCTCATCTTCATAATGGATATGCTCCATGAGCTTATTTAGAGCATTCTCCCTGAGCTTGTTAACGGGCCAACTGCTCAACACTGGCTCCACACATTTGTAGAGAAAAGTCCAAATGGCATTCTGCAAACGTGTGCGTGGAATGAGAAGGTCCTCCTAAAATGATCAGAAAAAACAAAGGATTATTAGAAACATCAACAGATCAAAATTCCATGTAGCTAGCTAAGGGCTCCTCCAATAATAAGAATCCGGTGCTGGCTCTTAGATGCAATATTATCATGTATATATCCCCATATATAGGGTGTTCTTTATTTATATATTCTATCTCCTATCAAGAGAGATAAAGAAATTATGTCATGCACTAAAATGTGCAAAAAGCTTAGCTCTTCTCCTCAGGCTAGCTCATAGTTTTTTTTTTTTTTTTGGCCTCTCTCCTGTCCTTGTGGCACCTAATACCTAGCTTAAATCTGGCCATTAGAGATGCCGTAACAATCAAGGTTTTTCTTTCACACAACGTATTCCTTTTTTACCATTCACAAACCAGGTCATAAATTACGAGGTAATCGTGCCGGCTGTGCTGCACCTTATTCTATTTCTGGCTGATTACTCCGTAGACTTGGTCATATCCTCTCACAATTACTCACCTTGGCACAAGCACTACGAGCCATGCTCCAGTCAATATTGGCGTATGTTGTGTTATAGATCTCCTCTCTCAAGGCCAGTATGGTTGGTGTAATTGGTCCAACAAACCTCCTGCCGTAAAGATAAGCTACCGGTAGAAAAAAACATACGGCATAAGCACCAAAGCTTCCCTGCAAAGAAATACAACTTACATTTAGAATAATAACTCAAAGCTAATAGTAACAATACCCTTGTTATCAGTACAGTTAAAAATTATTACCTGGGTAAAATGGAAGAACATGGGGGACCAACCATAGTTCAGGAAAAAATGGATTATTTCCAGACCAATCATACACTCCGAGTATCTTCCAATGGTCAGAAAAGAAAAGCTTATATCAATCACACTCATAAAAGGATCTAGACATTGAGTGAGAATCTAGATCTCATAAACATAACTTCTCTCTTAGCATAAATACTTGAGTTTTGGATATACATTGTCAAATAATAGACAAGGTCTTAAAACTTTCATTGGATCATAAAAATGACAATTTTAACTTGTTGAAAAGTATTACTGTTACTAATTTACAAGTCTGATTTTTTAATCTAACACACACCATATATTATGTGTTGCAATAGAGTGAGCACAAAAAAACTATGCATGTGTTTTGATGCATACCGAGAGATATATTTTTCCCCATTGAGGCATTGAAGTTGCATCACCGTGGGATAGAATCCAAACATGTCCTTTAGCAAGTGCGATGTTCTTGTCATTTGGCTCCTCGCCGAGGAGCCTTAAAGCGATGTAGTTTAAGCATGTACCAAACATGCAGCTCGAGCCCCGGATATAGGAGCCCCATCCGCCATCTTCATTCTACATATTTGTTAATTAGTATGAATATTTAACTTAATTAAGTAGAAGTTTATTATCCATGATGTGCTAATTGTGCAAATTATACTTGTGCGAAGCATAAAAAAATAGCACTGTAGGATTCAAATCGATTAGGCCGAGTGCCCAAAATATAAAACAAAGTGTGGCAAAATGGAAACTATAAGAAAGTGTCGTCATTTTGCTTTCCCCATTTCAAGTCTAAATAATAAAGGTTTTAAGGGTAGAGCTTTGATTCAAGTGAAAGTTTAAGAGTTATTATCACCTAATTTTAAAACTATAGGTGACCTTTGCTTCCATCGTTGGCAGAGTTCTTATTGGAAAGCTCTAGCTAGCTTTGTTCTTGGTTTGAGACACCAGTTCGGAATGTATAATGGGCACTCTTAGTAGATCTTTGAACCTTGTGACTCAAGAGAGTTTAAACTGTAGTGGATGCTCCAACGTGGATTAGGGATAATGACAACTATCCGATGCCAAGGGAAAGACCCAATTGTCTCTTGTCCATCTCTCTTTATTTTCTTGCACTTACCTTCCTTGCATTTTTTGTGTGCTCGAACCTTTGTGACTCAAGAGAGTGTACACTTGCTTTTTTTCTTATTCTAGCTAGGTTTTCATTTCCACACATAAGGACCTATTGCAACCCACTTTAGTCCCTCTCTAGTCCCATATATTTGGCAAAGTAGGGACTGAAAAGGGCTCACTAGTCACTAGTCTCTAAAAACCAAACAGGCCTTAATTAAGACTATTTATGTCCTATGTATGGATGGCCTTCTTTGTTGTTTAGAATTAGGTTTTGAGTTGGTTTATTTTGTTATAATAACTTTGTCACCTGGAGTTGTTGAGTTATAATAATAAGTTGGCTTGATTCCTCTTCGATGGGAATGAAGTCAGATACTGTCTCAGTTATCTAAAAAACCAATAATAATAATAGTAATAGTAATAGTAATATAACAGCAGCAGCAGCATAGTAGGATATACCTGATGGTTGTAGATGTAACGGCACATCTCACGCCGATGTTCCGGCGAGATAACAGCATTGAGTGATCTCGTGACATACAAAGCAATTATCTGCCATGATCATATATATGAAACTGTAGTGATTAGACGGCCTTAACAAACTAATAAAAAATAATTATCGGCAAAGAGCAATAATTAATATAAACTACTAGAGGAATTATCTACATAAACTAAAAGCAGGGGATCAATTAATCAATTTTAAATGAGATCAGGTGCCGCACCAGGGTAGGGCCGACGATGGTGATCCCGCTGAAATCACCAGGCCAGTGCCCATCGCTCGATTGCAGAGAAGAGAAGTGATCCAGAGCTCGCCTCAGGGAGTTGAGTGTCGTCTCTTCTGTGACTTGCTCGTCCTCTTGGATCTTTTTCAGTTGTGGGTGTGGCAGATCATGCTGGAGACGTCGTCCACTGCTGTCTTGCTTTGCAAACTACATGCAACATATTTAATTATATATATTTCCTCTATATAGGAAAATAATGATATTTTAGGCAATGATATGGTCTTTAAAGTATAACTTTGACTTCATATTTTTATAAAAATACTCATCATAAAGTGATATATTTATACTTTTATAAAAATATTTTTCACATATAGGGTCGATCGACATCTAGAGTGCTATTTAATTGGTTTTATTATCACAGGCAACAACATCAACGTAATTAAAGGAAGCTGCTAATGGGTGGGTGGCAACGGGAAGGGATTGGATACGGTCAAAGATGGTGAGGGGTCAGTCAGATAGCTGAAGCTCTGAACGGTTCCGATCCAGAGTAATACGTTAGCGTCTTATTATATAAGGCTAAACAAACAACGTGATATATCTCACCAGGATCGGATTACGTGAGATGAAAGCCAACTAAACAAACACTTGTACAGAAAACCTTATTACTGGCGGTTCTAAATATTTTTACTAGCATTTTTAAGAACCGTTAGTGTTAAAGGCCAGTAAAAATCAACCATTTGTAACCATTTATACTGGTGGTTCTCTTGAGAAACCGCCAAGTATAAATAGTTGTCTAGAATTCACATTTTTGCTCAAAAAATAGCAAATAAAATAGCAAAAATTATTTTTCAAATCTAGGATGGCACCCACCCAGCCGTCTCTGTCACAAGTCGCAACCAGTGAGATTTAAACCTATGACCTTGCCCCCTCGCACGGTCCCCTCCTCTACCACTACACCACACACTCACTTGTGGCTATTCCTCATTTTGGTTTCTCACATATTATACTAAACCGATGATAAATTGAATATTTGAGGGCTTAAACAAATTCAAATGAAAATGTAGTCAACTATAAATTTTTATAACTTTTTGAGATCTACAACTTTTATTCAGAGTGTTTCTTCATCCGAGGCTTTTTTAAAAAATTTGAGTTTCAAATTTTCGACGTAATTATCCTCAACTAGATGCATTTAAATGAAAAAGTTTTCAACTATAAAGTTTCATAACTTTTTAAGATTTATAACTTTCATATAGAGTGTTTCTTCATTTGAAGTCATTTGAAAAATTCAAATTTTAAAATTCTAGTGCATTTCTGCTGCCGGTCCTCTTAAAAAACCCAGCCCGAAAATAGCACATATTTCTACTGACAGTTCTTGATTTGGTCCCACCGTTTGATTTTCACTGACGTTCGTTAAACAAAACCGCTTGTAGAAATAAATCTATAGTATCAAGAGAAATCGTTTAGTCTATCTACTACAGTGAGTAGATATATAGCTATATGTACTCCATGTAGTATCGATGCATGCATTGCATGGACGACCAATGGAGTATACCTGCATGCGCATGAGGAGGTCGGCGGAATAGTTCTTCCTCCGTTGTTCGAAGCGGTGGTCGGTGAAGTCGCGGCGGAGCCTCTCCACCTCGGCGAGCTCCTCCGGCGTGCCGAGGCCGGGATCGAACTCCCAGACAGCCCGCCCGAGGAAGCCGTTGGTGGATTGCAGCCATGGAGACTTAGCGCTGCCCTCGCCCACCGTCAACCTCCACATGATAGACACACACGGCTAGACGATGATCCGATCAATGGTCGGAGTGGCAACAATGAGAAAGCAATGGTTAAGTGTATACTGCGCCGGTGGGGGGTTGTACCGTACCTACGGTATTTAAAGACGATCCATGCATGCCAGCGTCATATGGTGCATGCATTCGCTGGCTGGGTAGTGTGCCGTCCTCGCTCGTCATTAAATTATTGCTAATCGATCATGATATCCCTCTTCTAGCTAAGCTGACTATTTCTTTTTATTATTAGGGCAAAATCAGCATGCTCGATCGTCGTTGATATCTCCTTGCTTTTATATTGTCGTTCGATCTCATGCAAGCTAATCTCATCACACTATATTAGAGACGAAGCCAGAAAAAATAATAGGCGGCGCTCTACAGCGTGCGGCCTACCGACGGCGCCCACCCTGCCACCTCGCCTGGCTGCAGGCTGCAGCGCTCACCCCCAAAGCCTCGCCGGTGGCTTGTGTCCAAGCCGTACACCCATGCTTGTATATGTGCTCACTCTGGGGATCTCACCTAGTCTTTTTTGCCATAAAAAATAACGTATCGGTGCGTATCTGATATGATACTCGTATCCATATCTGGCATGTCTCATTGGCCACGCTTACACGCCAATGATTTATTTTAGATAGCGAGTGCATGTATATGTGCTGATATGCTGAAATCCTCCTTTATGTCTGTTTGCTTTTAATTTCTTGTTTTCTTCACACGAGCATGCAGTCTAGGACGACATGCCCCTTAATGTCTACTTCTCTATCTCTCTACCTCTCTACTCTCTATCTCTATCTATATCGCTATCTCTATCTACCTCTACCTCTACTCTATCTATCTTGTTGGCGGGGGCAACCCGCGCCGACAAGATAAGAGTGGGATTCGGGATTGGCGGAGGTCGCCCGCGCTGCAGGGCGCCCCGAGAAGGAAGCGGAGGTGGGGGACCTTCGCCCTCAATTGGGATGACTCAGCTTGTCTTGAAACTCATGCAAGAAATAAAGATTCTCATTAATATTCTCAACCAACCCTTACAACTGTGGAGAGTCCCTCCTTTTATAGGGGGCCTCTTCACCTTACCCACATGGACATTTACAATTCTACCCCTCAAACCCTAGGGGCATTTTGGCAACCCGTTCGCCTTCAGTCATCCTCTAGGCAAGGGTGCATCGGACTTTACCCTGCTTCTCACCGTGGGCTGGGCCATACTTACAATCACAGCCCAAGTAAGCCACCAGGCCCGTTACTATCCGCGGAAGTTGGGGACCTCCGCTGTGCCAAGATCTCTGCGCGCCGTCCGTCTGGTGCTCCTCGGGCCTCCGCTGCACGCCTTCCCCCTGGCGGAGGTTCCCTCATGTTTCGCCCTCGTGGGCAGCCCCGGGAGGAGGCGAGCTCCGCGGAGACCACTGCTAGAACCACTACAGGGGGGCGGAGGTTCTTCACCTGCACAGAAATTCAAGAAACAAAAGAAGCCAAAGTTTGATAGATTTAGTGACCTTCGCCGCGGGGCGGAGGTTGGGCGGATCTTTTCCCCCAACAGTTTCCCCCTTGAGCACTTGGGCTAGCGCAGTCGGGCCAACGTTCTCAAAGTTTCTTCGCCCTTTCAGCGGAGGTCCCTTCCCCCCTTGGCGTTCTGCGTTTTGCCCACATGTCAACTTCTGATTAGTGCGTCATGCAGCCGTTTTTGATGGGACGTTTTGTCTTCTGGCCGACGAAGGCACCCCCCTGTGCCTATATAAGCCGTGGCTGATGGTCTTGTGCCGTACCTTTTACTGGTTGTTCTCTTGGTTCGTAGCTGTGGCTTTCGAGTCCTCACAACCTCCGCTCAGGGCCTCCTTTTTGGGTCCATACTCTCGTTTGCTTAGCGTTAAGTCTAGTGGCTGGGCTCACTGTTTCGAGGATTGCATGCTCACTAGTGCGGAGGTTCACGAGCATGGGGAAACTCTTTCTGACGTGGAGGCTTCGGTTGGTGATTTAATACCTCCGAGTCCTTCCTCTGACATGGCGGAGAAGAGGGATAAGATCACCTACGAGATTGGCCGCATTCGGGTGAACAAGATGATGGTCGACCATCTGGAGACTGAAGGCTGCTTTGATCAGGGTCGTGCGAAGCTTCCTGGCCGGGAAACGGTTCTTTCCCCTCCCGGTAAAGAGTATGCGGTTGTTTTCCGTGATTTTTTTACCTGCGGCCTTCGTTTCATCCCTTATAGCTTTCTTCGCGATGTTCTTGAGGAGTTTAACGTTCAGATCCACCAGCTTACTCCCAACGGGATTGCTGCTCTTAGCAAGTTTGTTTGGGCGTGCGAATCCTATGGTGCTGCGCCGGATATTGACAGCTTCCGTCAGTATTATGAGTTGCAGAAATAGCATAAGAAGCTAGAGGGCTCGATTTGTCAGTATGGTAGCTGCTCCTTCTTTCCCAAGCGGAGGCAGTCTGAGCCCAAGGTTGAGATATCTTACTGCCAGAAGAATAAGTGGGATAAGGACTGGACGTTAAACTGGTTTTATGTGAAGACTCCCGGCTATACCTGTGAAGAGGCTGATGGGAAGAAGGTCACCCGGTACCCATTTGCTTCCGTGATGACTCCACTCGATCCTCGTTCGAGCATCACTCCTCCTTCGAAGTTTACTGCTTCCAGGACTTCCTGTAATAGGGCCTTCGCTATGGCTTGCCGGTACTCCGAAGGTCGCGATCTTGTTGAAGAGATGGTTGCTGTTGACTGCTAGCCTCTGGGGAAGAATAGGCTTTCTTTCCGTCTTGAGAATGTTCAACTTCCTGTTTTCGGGGTCGCTGAGGGTGTGCCCTTCCCCCGCTTTGGAGTGGTGAAACCCGAGGGCAAGAGTGATGAGGAGTTTATCCTTGAGATTGAGTTGAAGGCGCAGGAGATCCTTGGTGAGATTTCTGACAGAGAGTATGTCGCCCGACGGGCTAAGGCTGGCAGCATGCCTCATTTGAATCGTGTTCTTGAAGAGATGGGTGTCAGATATGGGGATCATGCTGTGCCTGAGAAGGTATTGATCTCCGTTCAAGAAAAGGAAGAGGCTGCGGAGGCTCCTGCTGATGCTCCTAAGGCTGCTGGCCGCAAGCGCCGCGGAGGTTCATCCACCACGGGCCCCGGCCGCGGCAAGAGGACCCGCTCTTTGACTCGTGCCGCAGAGGTTGCTGGACAAGCCGAGGGCACTGGTGATGATGAAGCCGGGTCTGGCGCCCGTACTAGTTCTTCCGCGGTGGCCAGCCATGATAGTGATGCGGAGGCTATTGGTGCGGAGGTTGATGCCGAGATTGCCAAAGGGGCAGAGGCCGTTTTGTCTTCTGCTGTTGCTCCTGTTAGGGAGGCGGAGGTGGACGTGGTTGGGGCTACGGCTTCCCTGTTGCCTCTTCCTAGCGTATTCGGTGTGGACTCAGGTGATTCTCAGGCCTCTGTGCACGGTGATACTGGTGTCGGCGGTGGGGCGGAGGTGTCCTCCGGTCGCCGTTCATCCCCTCCGCCGGAGGAGGCTTCTTCTTCTTGCCGCCCATTTCTCCCGTGCCGTACATCTCCCCGAGGCTCTGCGGCTGCTCACGAAGTCCCCCACGCCGGCTCCTGCCCATCCCATGCCGGATGTTTCTGCTGGTGCGGTGATGGGCGCAACTACTCTTTGTAAGGAATCCTCCTCTCCTTTTTTCTTCGTTTTCGTGGCTCTCAATCTGACGCCATTCAGGGGATTTTGCTCAAGTGTTGGCGCAGCAGGAAATTTGTGACGCCGGCGTTGACCTGGCGCGTGTTGGCCTCGACCGTCTTCCTCATGGCCCTCCCCCCTTTGCCAGCACCTCGCTTGGACGCGATTCTAGTGATGGTGAAGGTATGGTTGGACCTTCCTTTCTTGTTGCCCTTTTTGGTTGCACGTGCACTGATAATCTTTCGTGTTGTTTTTCTTATGCAGGGGATTCAATGAACACAATAAGTGGGTGGAGCTCCGCCCTCCATTCTCTGCATGAGCAGATTGGAGGTTTGACTGATTCTTCTCGATGGGTTTTTTGGGCCTTGGTTTTGGCTTACTCTTCTCTGAAACTCTTTCTTTGTTTGCAGGGGGGAACCCGCAAGTACCTTGGGGAGATGGACTATTTCAAGTTGCTTTGGCTAAATTTAGAGCACCAGAGCGTGGTTGGTTTTTGCCTTCACTTTTGCTTCTTGTGGTTGCTTTTGGTCATTGTTTTTCTCTGACTTTTCTTTTTTTTAGGGTCACCATATAGTGGAGGCTATGGAAGCGCGTTGTTCCCGCGAGGTCTTGTCTCGCGATGAGGCCCTTGGCGCTCTGAAAGAGGAGGTGGAAACGCTTGCTGCTGAAAAGCAATCTTTGCTTGTTGACTTAGAGGATCTCCGGCCTTGGAAGAAGACCGCGGAGGATCTGGGCGCCAAGCTTGAAGCTGTGAAGAAGGAGCTTGAGGGCGCCAAGGCTGCTGCTTCCTTGGCGGAGGAGCGCCTTAAAAAAGCCAATGATTCTAATACGCACCTCCGGACCGAGGCTGACAGTGAGAGGCAAGCCGCCGCTGAACTGAGGACACAGGTTCAACTTCTCCAAAAACAGCTTGACGATGTGAGGGATGCTGCTGTTGCTGTTGCGGGCGCCTACTCGGCTGCCTTGCAGAGGTACGGCGGAGCCACACCTCCGCTGCCCGCAGATGTCAATGCCTTTGATGCACTGCAATGGACGCGTTCCTGCCTCGCCCGCCTCCCTCAATTCCTTGATGGAATGGCCGACTTTTCGGCTGTCTCTTGTGCCAAAAATTTTGTTAATGCTTTGGCTAAGGTGGGGTGCGAGCACATCCAGCTTCTGAAGGGGAAGGTCAAGTATACGGATCCTAAGGACGTTGCTTGGTCTGACCTCCGCGCTCCAATGCAAGTTGTGCGGGATTTTATTAGGTACTATTGGAGCCGCTTCGGCCGTACCTACGCCCGTACCCTAGCTGAGGAGCGGAGGGCTGAGGTGCGTTGGTTACCCTTCCACGTCGTCACTTGGGTTTTTGCTTTTGCTTTGTTTTTACATACTTGTCTTTGTTTCTGCTGCCAGGTTGAGGCACAGCGGGCTGCAAAGGAAGCGAAGGCTCTCAAGGCGTCGCGCGCCGAGTCTTCAAAACGCATGGAGGAGGATCCTGATGAAGGTGCGGAGGTTAACATTTAGTCTTAGGATGGATTTAGTGCTAATTTGTGAGCGTTGTATCGCTCTTTTTGTATATAACTGGTCTTTGACCAATACTATTGGGCATACTGCCTCTTTTAATGTTAAGTTGCCTTGCGCAGGTAGCCTTGATGGGTCCTGCGCAGGTGCAAAATGTAGTCCCTATTACTTTGATAAAGGATGGTGTTTATGTGAGTAGTCGGATGCTTAGCTGCTGGCCAGACGACAATGTTAACGAGATGTTCAGCTTTGTTGTAGAAGAGCTTGAGCGCCCGCACAGTGATTTTGTGCGTTCCCTTGCCTGGCGGGGTCCTTGCACCCCGTCTTAGTGCGCCTGGGTTTTTTCTTTGGCGCGTTCTTTAGTTGTGAGACGGGCTGTTCTGCTTTATTTTAAATGTTAGCGTTTTTGCTTTTGCGCTTTCGCACGCATAATTTTGCACCTTCGCGTGCTAAATTTGTATTATTGTGTTGTTGCACCTTCGCGTGCATTGTAAAATACCCTATTCAATAATGCACCTTCATGCGCTTTTGCAATATTAAACTCTTTTTCGCGATTTTATTTGAGCGGAGTTAATCCTGCGCGTTTACAAGGCGTTTGATACTGGCGTTGCCTGCGCTACTTCTAGGTTGAGCAGCTTAGTGCCCTTGCGCCAGGTGTTGCTACTGATCCGGTATGTCGTGCCGGTTCTGCAGTTGCTCCTGGTGAAGTTGAAGCTGTTGAACTCATGCTTGAGCTACTTGGTCCGCTCGACGGAGGTGCTGTAGTCGTGCTTGCTTGTTTTATCCTCCCTTGCTTGCGCACCTTCGCACAGCATCGCGTGCTTGGTTTGCCGCGCCTTGGTGGGGCGGAGGTTTCTCCTTTATCCTTATGTGCCGCGCTTTCTTCTTTACAAACTTTTGCTTGGTATCATCGACGGGGTTGGACATTTGCTTTGCTGGGAGTTATTGAAGTGGAACCTTCGGCTTCGAGGGGATGTTACAAGCTTTTGCGTGGTATCCCCTTTCGGCCGGAGGTTCTAGTTCCACCCTGGCAAATTGTCCCTTTGTCGTTACAAATTTTTGCGTGGTATCCATACGTTTCTTAGTTGGGGGGACACCCCTGCTTCCATCTCTTCCTCTGGATTATTTCTTCTTTCCTTGGCTGGTTCTGGCCGGGGGGCTTGGTCTCCGTCCTTTTATATTGCCGCGGTTACAAATGCCATTTACTTTGCGGTGGTTGTGGTTGTTGCGGTCGGTGGCCCTGTCGGCACTTAGTGCCTAGTCTTTAATTCGTTGGTACGTCTGCTGGTATTCTGACCTGGGTTGCATTAATTGCTTTTTCTCTTTGTGTCTTAACTTAGTACGGGCTTCAGCGGTACCGGGGGTTTTGTTGCGGCCCATGATGTCGCCATGCGTCGATCGGTGTCATTTTAGTTTTAGGCGGAGGTTCTCCGCGCGTTTGCTGTATATATTTTTTGTGTGGAGGTTTTCTCCGTTTTCTTCCTGGTGCCCATACCTTGGTAGGGTCTTTTCCAGGTTTTATTTTTGTGCGGAGGTTCTCTCTGTTTTATTCCTGGCGCCCATACCTTGGTAGGGTCTTTTCTAGGTTTTATATTTGTGCGGAGGTTCTCTCCGTTTTATTCCTGGCGCCCATACCTTGGTAGGGTCTTTTCTAGGTTTTATATTTAGGTAACGTGCCCTTTTACCAGGCTGATGTTCACCGCGGAGGTCCGCTCAGGTGTGCCTGTTTTTGCTTTGGCGCCACCTGATAGGTCCTCTTCTTCACTTTGTCGATCTGTCGAATGTTTGCGGCCCTCGTTCTTTGGGCGCTTTTCGACCTTTTCATATCTGTGCTTTTTTTCATATATTTTTTAGGGATCCTCTTTATATTTTTTAGAGGTTGATTACAAGGATTCTGTCTTATTAAAAACCTCACCTCCGCGATGGAGTCCCCGTGTGAGGAAAAGAGTGCAGTCCTATTGCAAAGTGCAAAAAGTAGAGAAAGTGGAAAAAGAAAATGTTCTAGGGTGAGGATGCCTTCGCTTATATTTCCGCGGAGGTCTCTTACATCAGATATAGTACTTTTTCAGGTTGCTAGCATTCCAGTGTGTGCGTAGAAAGGCGACCTTCGCTATCTTCTAGCTTAAATGCTCCTTCCTTTGCTGTCGCTTTGGCTATGTACGGTCCTTCCCACTTTGACTGCAACTTGCCAACCATGTCTGCATTTGGCTTCCTTCTTAGCACTAGGTCCCCGTCTTTGATTATTCTTTTGGTTACATTTTTGTCTCTCCATGTCTTTGTTTGGTCTTGGTACTTTAGAATTTTTTCTAGAACTTGTAGTCTGTCTTGCTCTATTCCTTCCTTGCAAGATGCTTCATCCTCCGTGCGTTCTTCTTTGGTTGTGCGAAGGCTCTGGTGTTTAATTTCCTTAGGCATCATTGCTTCTTCTCCATACATGAGTTTGAACAGGGTGTAGCCCGTGGCCCTTGTGGTGGTTGTGTTGTGGGACCACACGACCCTTGGTAATTCTTCTGCCCACTTTCCTTTGCGGAGGTTGAACAGCGTTTTGAAAATGGCTGAGAAGATTTCCCGGTTTGCTCTTTCCACTGCTCCGTTGGACTCTGGGTGATATACTGAAGCGAAGGCTAGTGTTGTGCCTATCGACTTGCAGTATTCTTTGAATTTTTCTGAGTTGAACTGCTTTCCATTGTCTACCGTCAAGGTTCTTGGGATCCCAAATCTGCAGATTATGTTTTGCCAGAAGAACTTTTTAACGGCTTCGGATGTTATGGACGTCAAGGGTTTAGCCTCTATCCATCTTGTGAAGTATTCCAAGGCTACCACAACGAATTTGTATCCCCCCTGCGCCGTTGGTATTGGTCCTACCAAGTCCATGCCCCATCTTTGTAGCGGCCACACTGGGGGTATTGGCTGTAGTTCTGTCGGAGGTGCTGACTGCTTGGTAGAGTATAGTTGGCAAGCTTTGCATGTTTTGACTAGTTCATCTGCGTCTCTTGCGTGGGTTGGCCAGTAGAACCCCTGCCTCAGGACCTTCGCTGAGAGTGCTCTTGGTCCTATATGTGATCCGCAGGTTCCTGCATGTACTTCTTTTAGTAACTCAATACCTTCTCTTCTTGCTATGCACTTCAGGAGTGGCTGGACTACACTCTTTTTGAACAGGACGCTGTCTATCATCGTGTAAGTCCTTGCTCTGTGCTTCATTCTCTCTTGTTCCGCCCTTGACTGGGGCCTGAAAGTTCCCCACAGCATTTGGATTATGTCTGTCCTCCAATCTTCCCCCGCTGTCTCCATGACCTCTTTTGCTCTCTCAGGCCCCGCGGAGGTTGCCGGCTTATCTATTTGCTCATAGAATGTGCCTTTGGGTAGCTCCCAATTGTTGGCTGCTGCCTTCGCCAGCTCGTCTGCTTCTATGTTTTCCCCCTAGGGATGTGCTTGAGGGTGAACCCTTGGAACCTTTTTTCTAGTCTCCTTACGTACTCCAGGTACTTGGTGAGTTCTGGCTCTCTTGCTTTGTATTCCTTTTCTACTTGGCCTGCAACCACCATTGAGTCTGTTTTGACTAATAGTTTTTGGATTCCCAGGGCCTTCGCTTTGTTGAGTCCTAGGATGAGCGCTTCATACTCTGCTATGTTGTATGTTGCTCTGAAGGTCAGCATTGCTGCATACTTTGCTTTTGTCCCTGCTGGGGATATCAACACTGCGGTGGCTCTGGTGCCATTTAGGCCCCATGCTCCGTCAGTGAGTAGCACCCATGCTTGCTCTGGCTCTCTGTGTTGCCTTTGCTGCGAAGGTGTCCAATCTGCCATGAAGTCTGCCAGGGCTTGGGATTTGATTACTGTTCGGGGGGACATACGTGATGTAGTATTGCGACAGTTCTATAGCCCACTTTCCTATTCTTCCGGAGGCTTCTTTGTTGTTTAAGATTTCTCCCAGTGGTTGTGACGAAGGTACCACGATTTCATGTGCTTGGAAGTAGTGCTTGAGTTTCCTTGATGCTGTTAGGATGGTGTATGCTAGTTTTTCTATCTTCATGTAGTTTAGCTTCGCCGCAGCTAGGGCCTCAGAAATGTAGTAGACTAGGTTTTGTTCTTTCCGACCTCCGCTTTCAGTCTCCTGGACTAATACTGCGCTCACTGCATGATCTGAGGCTGCTATGTACGCAGTAGTGTGGCATCCGGTTCTGGGACTGTTACTTTTCAGTTTGTTTGCCAAATATTCTTTTAGTTGGCCGAAGGCTCGAATCGTTTCTTGCCCCCACTCTACTTTGTCGGAGGTCTTAAGTGCTTTGAAGAACGGTAGGCTTCTTCTGCCGACTTGGAGATGAATACGCTCAACGCCGCTATTCTTCCCATCGACTTTTGAACTTCTCTTTTTGAGGTTGGTTCTGTCATTGCGAGTATTGCGTTCGTTTTTCCAGGTTTGCTGCGATGCCCTCCGGCCCCTATGATGCATCCCAAGATTTTAGTCAGGCTGATCGCGAAGACACATTTCTCCGGGTTCGGTTTCAAGCCTCAAGCCCCGAGAGGTTGGCGAAGGTTTTACGCCAAGTCTTTGATATGGTCTTCCTTCCTTGTGCTCATGACTATGATGTCGCCGACATAAGCAATGACGTTTCTCCGAACCGGCTCCCTAGCACCTTGCTTGTCATTCTTGCGAAGGTTGATCCTGCATTCTTCGACCTTCAGGCATTCTCAAGAAACAGTATGTGCCGAACGGCGTTGTAAAACTTGTTTTTTCTTCGTCCTCTTTGCTTAGCCAAATCTGGTGGTACCCTGAGAAGCAATCTAGCAGGGAGAACCTTTTGCACCTTGCTGCTTTGTCCAGGGAGGTGTCTATCCTAGGTAACTGAAATGCATCCTTTCTGCAAGCTTTGTTCAGGTCTGTGAAATCTATGCACATTCTCATCTTGCCATTACTTTTTGGTACTTGTACTACATTTGCCAGCCAGTCCGAGTACTTGACTTCTCTTATGACCTTCGCATCGAAAAGTTTTTGCACCTCCGCTTTTGCGGCTATGATCCTGTCTTCTGACACCTTTCTTTGCTTTTGCTTTTTTGGACGGGCACCTGGATTGATGTCCAGGTGGTATTGTATTATGTCTCTGCTCACGCCTTTGAGATCCTCCGCGGACCATGCGAAGGTGTCTTTGTTCCCTTTGAGGGCTACCAGCAGCTCCTTCTCTTCTGCTTCCGTTAAGTTTGACACTATGTTTATATTTCTGTCTGGCTTAGACTGCTCTAGGCACACCGACTTTGTTGCTTTTTCGTCTTTTCTTCCTCCTTTGAAGTTTGTTTTGCCTTTGGGCATATCCGGAGGTTCCTGCTCTGCTTTGACCTCCGACTCCACGGAATTTATATTTCTAGTGGAGCTGTGTATTGTTCTCTCTATGTTTCTTGCCTTCTTCTGGCTTCCGTAGACCGTGATCACCCCATGAAGTGCTGGGAGTTTCATACACAGGTAGCCCATGTCAATTGCCGCTCCAAACTTGTTTGTGAATCCTCTGCCTAGTATGGCGTTGTAGGGGTAGTTGAGGTCGACGACATCGAAGGTTACATACTCCGTTCTTGCGTTGGTCTGATTCCCAAACGACACAGGGAGTGCAATCTTGTCCAGCGCTTCCACCTTACACCCTCCGAAACCGACGAGGTGCGATTCTGAGGGTTGCAGCTGATTTCTTCCTAGTTGCATCTTGTCGAAGGTACTTGCAAATAGTATGTCCGTGGAGCTTCCTGAATCTACCAATATTCTTTTTATTTCCCAGGCTGCTATGTTTGCCTTTATTACCATCGCGTCAGTGTGAGGGTAGCTCTCCAGTTTTAGGTCTTGCTCGGTGAAAGATAGCGGCACTCTGGACCACTCTGTTGTTTTGACCTGTCCTTGCACTGCTATGTTGTTCACCATGCGGAGGTGATCTTTCTTTTGCCTCTTGCTTTGGAACTCTATTGCTGAGCCTCCGCTGATTGGCAGTATTAGTCCGATGGTTGGTAGTGGGTGGGGGGGTTGTGTTGGTTTTTCTGGCTTGGTTCTTGTTTAGGCATTGCTGTTTGCTGCATTTGCGCTTGTTGTGGCGGAGGTGTGGCAGTGCCTCGAAGGCCCTACCTTGGGTTTGGTTATCTAGATAGGTTATGTTTGGGGGCTTTGGGTTGTTGTAGGCGAAGGCTTGCTCTGGTCTATATTGGCTGGGGTGCACGGCGGGCCCCGCTTGCTGTGTTACCGGGCGCCACGCCAGTAGGTGGCTTGGGAAATAAGTCGCCGCCAGTGTTGAGGGATGTATTTGGATGTTGTTTAGGGCTGGGTATACTGGGCAACATTGGGTTTGCCATTGCGTTGCGGTGGTATGGTTAACCTCTCTGGGTTGCTGGTACGGTGCCACCTCCGTCTCCTTTCTTTTCTTCATTCTTTCTTAGGTCTCCCTTGCTTCTGGGCAGTCTCTTGTTACGTGACCCTTGTCCTCGCCATGGAAGAAACAGTATGGTTTTTTTCCTGCTGTTTCCTGTGTTGCTGCTCCAGTTTTTTCCTGGTGCCTACTTGGCTTGCCCCGTTTGGTTTTTGGGTGGGTGCCCCGCACTTGGTGTGCTTGTTTGCTGGTTTTGGTTTGTTTGCTGATCAACGTTCATCATCGGCTTTGTTATGCCGGGCTTTGTTTGCCTCAGAACCGCCACGCATCGGAGGCTTGCCTCTTTGGGTTCTGGGTCTGTTTGTACTGGTTTTGCTCTTCGACTCGCTTTCGGAGGTTGTTGTCTGACTTGCAATACTTTTCAAACTCTGAGTATAGTTGCTTCATTGTTTCTGGCTTTTCTCTTGCTTGGTGCGCCGCGAAGGGGCCGATTTTCAGCCCTTTGACTGCTGCTTCTATCGCCACTTCTTCTGGGACGTTGGGTGCCTTCGCCTTTAGTTGCATGAATCACTGGTAGTATTCTCTTAGGGATTCATCGTTTTGCTGCTTGCAATGAAATAAGTCTGAAGCTGTCAACGATTCAATGGAGAACCCTTTAAAGTTGGTCATGATTTTGTCGCGTAGGTTCTCCCATGAGTAGATTGAGCCTGGCCTGAGCATAGAATACCAGGCGAGTGCATCTCCTTCAGCTGCAATGACGAATGACTTTGCGAGAACCGCATCGTTCCCCCCCCGCCGAGGCTACAGCCGCTTCAAAGCTCATGATGAACTGCCTGGGATCTGTTTTTCCGTTGAATTTTGGTAGCGTGATTGGTTTGTAGCCGACCGGCCAGACTGCAGACTGCAACCCTTCTGATAGCGGTGATTTTGGGTCGACCGTCCGTGGTTGGGCTGAGGCGAAGGTGGCGAACACCGGCAGCTGGGCGGACGTGCTTGGTTGGGGTTGGGCCGAAGCGAAAGTTGCAAAGGCTGGTGGCTGGGTGGAGGCACCTGGTTGCTGTTGTGCAGCCAGCATGCTTTGTATCTCCACTTGCAGTATTGCCATTTGTTATCCTGCCTCCACGACAGCCTGTGATGTTTGCACTGCCCTCTGGCTTGCGGCGAAGGCTGCTGCTACTCTGTCTCTTTCCGCTGCGCGAGCTTTGCCGTGGGCTTGCACTTGCTGCCCGTTCTTCTTTTCGGCGTTCTGCGGCCGGCTCCGGGCTGGGCGCCGTCCGGAGTTCCTCGTGGTCTTGCGGAGGCACGGTGCCCGCATCATCTCCACCGCCCTGCTCTGGTTCTGGCATCGGAGGTTCAGCATAGGTGCTGCGCACTGCACGTCTTGGTCTTCCGCGCGAGGCTCCTCCGCGCGCCGCCCCTCTAGCGGTGGTCTTTTTTCTTGGTGGTATGTTTGGGTAGCTTGTCGGCTAACCACGGGGCGCCAATGTTGGCGGGGGCAACCCGCGCCGACAAGATAAGAGTGGGATTCGGGATTGGCGGAGGTCGCCCAGCTGCGGGCGCCACGAAGAAGCGGAGGTGGGGGACCTCCGCCCTCAATTGGGATGACTCAACTTGTCTTAAAACTCGTGCAAGAAATAAAGATTCTCATTAATATTCTCAACCAACCCTTACAACTGTGGAGAGTCCCTCCTTTTATAGGGGGCCTCTTCACCTTACCCACACGGACATTTACAATTCTACCCCTCAAACCCTAGGGGCATTTTAGCAACCCGTTCGCCTTCAGTCATCCTCTAGGCAAGGGTGCATCGGACTTTACCCCGCTTCTCACCGTGGGCTGGGCCGTACTTACAATCACAGCCCAAGTAAGCCACCAAGTTCGTTACTATCCGTGGAAGTTGGGGACCTCCGCTGCGCCAAGATCTCTGTGCGCCGTCCGTCTGGTGCTCCTCGGGCCTCCGCTGCACGCCTTCCCCCTGGCGGAGGTTCCCTCACGTTTCGCCCTCGTGGGCAGCCCCGGGAGGAGGCGAGCTCCGCGGAGACCTCCGCTAGAACCGCTACAGGGGGGCGGAGGTTCTTCACCTGCGCAGAAATTCAAGAAACAAAAGAACCCAAAGTTTGTTAGATTTAGTGACCTTCGCCGCGGGGCGGAGGTTGGGCGGATCTTTTTCCCCCAACATATCTATCTATCTATCTATCTTCTATTCTACCTCTACCTAATACTAAAAAGGCAAAATTTCTGCCATAATTTTTCATCCAACCCAATTACTAGCCTTTTATCCTTTTATCCGCATCAAACCTGGTAATAACTGTATTCGGTCCAGGTCTCTTTTTTTTTTCATATCTGTTTTCTGGTTCTGCTTCGTCTTTTTAACTACCCTCTTCCCCCATGGAGGTGTTATGTGCGTTGGAGGTGCCACTCCATCATCTGGATGGTATGATGTCCATTGCATGCGCGTAAACGCACACGAGCAAAGGAAGCAGCCGGTACGTGCCTTTCTTATTATTAGCTCGATGATATCACCCTCACGTCATATCTAAATATGGTTGTTTTCCTTTTAAAAAAATAATTCCATATGTACCATCTAATAAATACATAAAGAAATAAAGGTGTCCTTTGCCTTCCAACCAAAGAACTTTAGCCACAATATACGGTTCATGGGTTAAATTAAGACTCCTTCAAAATACTCTTTTATGTATTTTGTTTTTTTTTAAACACTATTGATTTCATAATTTATTTAGATCACAATATATACAATAAGTTTTCAGTACAAAAACATTTCCAAACTGATTTGATGTTGATTTTTGTGAGAAGACTGCACATCTGCTCTACTTCAAACAGCAACAGTGCTTTTTTTCTATATTTGTAGGTTTATTATGCATCATTTTAAATTAGAAACCAAAAAATACAGGTACAAAATAACTGAAATTGAAATATTTCAATGCATAATTAATTAGTTTGTTTGCACTTTTTTACCATTTTCTTGCTATCTTCCTTGATAACGTTCACTACTACAGATTTGGACATCGGTGGCGGTTCAAAACCCCCTTCACCGGGCGGATTTTGAACCGCCACAACTAAAGCGCCGATGATGGGGGTAGCCATCGGTGGCGGTTCTTAACCGCCACCGATGGCTACCCCATCGGTGGCGGTTCTAAACTCCATCATCATTGGCGGTTCTAAACCTCAACCGCCAAGGTGTTTACTTTCCTCAACAAGGGCGGTTGGATACATGAACCGCCACCGGGCGGTTCATGTATCCAACCGCCCATTGTTGTCATTCATCAACACCGGGCGGTTGGAGTATTCAACCGCCAGTGTTGGTGGAGTGAACACTAGTAGTTTTAACGCCAACCAACCACCAGTGATCACTAACACATCACTAACAATTCAAAAAGAAGGTGGCGTTGATGGTTTCTATTTTTTCTTTTGTTTTTATATTTGTCACGATGTTGCGATAATGTAAACTAAACGCATCGAGATTACGATTACATCAAAATTGTACTAATTAAAATATTACATAGAAATTGTACTACTTAGAGTATTGCAATACATCGAGAATCTTATTACAACAAATATCACAAATGTTGAATTTGAAATGTAGAACTTAAAGACAAGAATATTAAACTAGCCTTTCTTATTGGTCCTTCGGATAGTTATGCTTGTACTTCTTGGCCTTTGCGATTGAGAAGCATCCTTGTTTGTTAACTACCTCGTAGTAGATGAATCTTGCTAGCCCCCCACTCAGTCCACGGATCTCGAAGTCCAACAACTTATTGTGGCCCAACTTCTTGCTTATTTGTAAGCAACATGTTAGTTTACATCATTTGAAGACGAATTAGTGGATTCTTTTTTTATGCGAAGCATACATACCGTCGCATCTCCAATGGAAGTGTTCCCACCCATCGAATCTTTTGAAGCAGGCACCCGGGTAGCGGTTCACCCGACGATGGCATGCATCCCATGTTGTGTAGATCCCCGGATTGCGCCCAACCCAAACTACATAGTGTGCCATGGTTGCCTATATCCATTCAAGCAATTAAGTTGTTATAGACTAAGCAAACTAAGTGAACATTTCAATGCCAAAATGTAAAGTTGATCTACATTTAGTTTGTACATTTTACATCTAACTCATAATACTCCACCACAGCAGCTAGCTAAACAAATGTTTGAATTACAAATTCCAAACTAGCTAAACAAATGTTTCAATTACAAATTCCAAAATAGCTAACTCATGTATTTGAAACAATCCAACTTGAACATCCATATTTAAATTTCTATGTAGACAAAAATCATTCTCAGATTAAATATGTTTGAAGAAAGCATATAAGAGGCATTGAACATGAAATATTGTTATACAAAATAGCAACAACTTGCTGTTGCCTAAGGGGCATTTCGCCGAACACCTTGTGTGCATGAGCAGGGAGTGCTGACCCCGATGGCGGTGTACCTGGCGTCCGCGCGCTTCAAGTCTTCGGTGACGAGCTGCAGGGAGTCGAGGAGATGCCAGGCGTCGAGGTGGTGGTCACCGGCTAGGGGGTGGTCGGCGTCGAGGTGATGGAGGGGAGGCGCTGGGCGGCGCGCTCGAGGGCGCACGGCCGGCTCGGGGGGCGCCGCGGGAAGCAGGGCGCGCGAGGAGCCAGGAGCGCGCAGCAGGGACGCCGGCGGCGCAACAACTCCCTAAGCGCGCAGCACTCCTGTCGGGCGTCGCAGCACGGAACGACGGGAACGGCCCGGCGACGGAGGCTGTTGGCGGCGTCCGTGGCTGGAAGGGAGGGCGTTGGGCTCGGCCTCGATCACGCCCACGTCGCGGCCGCGGTGGGGGTGGACGGCATCAAGGCGTCTCCCGACGCCGAGGTGGAAGCGACGGCGGTGAGTGCGGTGTGGCAGAGGCTGAGCGTCAATGCCCGTCCGTGACCCACCCCCAAATTTATATTGAGGGCATCACCGGGCGGTTGAAACGAAACAAACGCCACCGATGCGGATGAATCAGTGACGGTTCTAAACCCAAACCGCCACTGATGTGTGTCATCAGTGGCGGAATGAAAAAAAAGTTGCCCCCGAGCGGGCGGGAGAGTGATTCGAACTCAGGACGTCCTGAGTTAGAGGGAAGATAATTAACCAATTGAGCTATGAACGGATATCGATAGATATGAAATAATTTTCTTTTGTAAGGGATAAAACAACAACACGGGCGTGATGTTCCACCCCAGATCTGAGTGATTCATCGTGAGCAGCTCATTTTTTGTTTTTCACTGGATTAAATTTGTTGCTCAAAATTGTAGCAGTTTTTCTCCCTCATACTAACTCCAAATCTGGTGATTCTTTTTCCTACATTCATATAAATTAATGCTCTATTATGTGGTCCATTTGATATTAGCATTGGACTTGAGTTGGAAAGATTTAAATTTCAATTTTAAATACTACCATATTTAGATGATATTATTAAGTAATATTTGACCCCAAATAAAAATATCATAGAAACATTAATTGTAGGTCTCATTAAGATGTGCAACTTTTATTCTTATAAGTTCTCTATTTGACCTAATTTTGACATAGTAAGTGTTTGATTTTAAAAAGTACACTTGTTAGGACTAAAATTTGAGGCATTAGTTGCCCTCAAATTTGAAAGTGGTGAACATCAAAGTTGTATAACTCATCATTATCTATAATTTTTATTTTGGTCATAACCTTATTTGAGCAATTTTAAACACATGTTGTTCATACATTATTTTATACGAATATAGAAAAAAGAATCACCAGATTTGGGGTTAGTATGAGGGAGAAAAACTGCTACAATTTTGAGCAACAGATTTAATCCAAAGTGAAAAGCAAAAAAAATGAGCTGCTCATGATGAACCACTCAGATTGGGGTGGAACATCACACCACTGTTGTTTTATCCCTTACAAAAGAAAATTATTTCATATCTATCAATATCCGTTCATAGCTCAATTGGTTAAGTCTCTTCCCTCTAACTCAGGGCGTCCTGAGTTTGAATCACTCTCCCGCCCCCTCGGGGGCAACTTTTTTTTTTTTTAATCAGTGGCGGTTCTAAATGAAAACCGCCACTGATGACACACATCAGTGGCGGTTTGGGTTTAGAACCGCCACTCGAAAGTTCGATGGCTGTTTCGGACTACAACCGCCACTGAAACCTACCTTCACTTTTTTTTTCATTTTTTAATCAGTGGTGGTTCTAAATGAAAACCGCCACTGATGACACACATCGATGGCGGTTTGGGTTTAGAACCGCCACCGAAGTTTCGATGGGTCGTTTCGGACTACAACCGCCATCGAAACCTACCTTCACCGGGCGGTTCATGGCCTCCCCGCCACCCCAGTGCAATCATTGAAACTTTGAACCGCCATCGAAGATCATCAGTAGCGGTTGGTTGATGACCGCCACTGATAGGCCGCCACTGAAGACCAAATCTGGCGTAGTGGTTTATGCACATTGAACCCTTTGCTTTATAGGCAACGATAACCACAACATATTGAATTGGTATTTCTGCTAAAACTCTAGCAACTAACATGTGTTTGAATCAGAGGACGATGGGGATGGGACGAGGACAACCCTCTTCTCCTTGCGTCTCCACCAAACAAAGATGCAAGCCGAGCATGATGGGCATTAGAATATATTTGATTTGATTTACTTGTTAAGGTTAGATCAAGCCCAATTAATTTTAATAAAAATAGTAGCTTTATTACTATTGGTACAAGAATCATATACTATAAACTATGTATCTCATTGTAACGCACAGACAATTTTGCTAGTTGGACTCTAATTAGTGAATTAATAATCTATCATTGCACCAGTACATACGGAACCACACATCACCTCGCGAATCAGTATGTCACACTCTCCCATCTCCATCACACGTGAACTTCATGGAATGCGATCTTCAGTGTCTTCGTGCAGTTTTCTCAGGAAAAAATATACATATACATATACGTAGGACTTGTGTGTTGCCTAGATAGATACTCTCTCGTCCCCCCCCCCCCCCCCAAAAAAAAAATGCCTATGGATCGGACGAAGTTGCTTTACGAGTCAGTCAAATCAGTATAATAAATTTAACCAAGTCTATAGTGAGAACAGTATTACGCTTATGTCTTCAGTTACGTTTTTCATAATTAATGACATGGTACTTATTTTGTATATTGTTATAAAATTGTATAACTTGGTCAAACTTTAAATTTTTTGACTTTTCAAAAAAATAGTATATTATTTTTTAACAGAGGGAGTATGTATAACCCCGATCGAGGTGGCTGCTCCATTGTTGTACAAAACTCTTCTAGCGCCTGATCTATGTGTGGACTTTGATCGGCCATCAAGCTGTCGTAGATCGGCCATCAAGCTGTCGTAGTTGACAGAATTGCCATGAACCACTTCGTGCTATATAATTGTTGGTAGTAGCTACTACCTAGATGCACCTTCTGAAATTTCTGCAAGTCCGAACTCATCAGACACGTAGCAACAGTAGTAGTAGTAACGCTCAGTTCGCCTAATATATAAACCTGCATTGTTTAACCGCTTTGCCCTCTCTCATTCTGCTTTGATCAAACCGATTTATTTGTTGAAAAAAAATGGTCGTTGCTAGGATTCGTATATCATATATATTTATCTTCTTAGGGTTTTTGTATATTCGGCCTGTTGAGTTGATCATATAAGCTGATTGATTTGTTGTCGAGACAAATACTGTTGGAATGGCTGATAAACTCGGTTAATAAAATAGATAATTATATATAAAAAACACGCAAAGTTGTGTACTCATGATTTTTTTTTTTTTTGATAAGGATGTATAGGGTTTTCTGACGATGACACGTGACGCATGGATCAAGCAAGATCATGGTATTACCGGATTATTCCCATGGCAACAGAACTCCTTGATTGGATACACACCAATAATGTAAGTACTTTCTTAATCATTGTGTAATCTCTTCTATTTTTTTGGTTGCCGTTTAGATGCTGACACACATATATGTACCCCATCCCGGTTACCTTATGAAAAGTTCATTCCGTGTTTGACCCATCTAGTCCACGTACGCTTTCACCTGCATATGTCACGCTCAAAAAAAGAAAGTTATAATGTGTACGTGGAACCTTGATCATGTAACGAGAATGTAAATGATCTATTCAAGGCGTGACATGTGTATCACTTGTCTGTAGCTTTTACATTATCAATCACGCCAAGTACGGCATGGAGGGTACTGTTCCACTGTGCATCAGCAGATGAGGCCGAAGCCCAAGCCTGTGCGGAGGGTCTTGGAATAGCATCCCAATGGTGTCCAGAGCCGATGATAATTGAACTAGATAGCGCTAGAATACTCAAAGCAATGACTTCAAGTGCTATGGAGCGTTCTGAACTCCGCTACATCATTATGGAGGCGAAGGATATCTGCAGCTATTGGTAAATTGGAAATTCTAAAAGGTAAAGAGAGAGTGCAACTCGGTGGCTCATGAGCTAGGATATTTAGCTAGGCGAAATACCCATACGGCGACTTGGTTGAGACAAGCACCTGCGTGTGTCGTAGATCTTTTGAACAATGATTGTAATGTTTCGCATGGCTAAATAAAGCTCTCTTTACCCTCGCAAAAAAAAAGGCATAACAATAATAAGTTGAGCTCTCCCAGATATAAAAATGTTCAAGATTCAGCAAGTTCTCTCTATCATGAATTCTGAAACTTGTGCCATCTTCTTTCTGAAAATTGACTTATTTGCGGTGGACTTAGAAGTTTAACTAGTGTATATGATTGTCATGTATGAGCAATATGAGCAATAAACGAATTCAATACATACATATTTTGCAACTACAATCAAACTCTCAAGTTGGGACCAAATAAATATAATGTACAATACATAAGGATTACCGAATAAACCCGTGTGATTTTGCAATCCTCTCACAAGTCTCATTCAGAAGAATCTTTGTTACTTTCCTCTTCACTTTTCATAAAATCGCTTCATGTATTTCTAGAGAGAAATAGCATAGATGATTCATTTCCTAAAGAAAAGCCCAAATGGGTATGGACTCTTTGGTTAAATATTGATCATATACGACGCATCCCAAATTATCTATTTTAAGTCCGAGCAGAAGAAACTCTCTATTGTCCGTAGTTAGAGTGAGATGGACAAAAAAAAAGAGAAAATTTGCCTCTTTATTATTATACATAGAATAGATTATAAATACTTGGGCGTCAAAGATGTGAAGAGTTAGTTTCCTAATGATCAATAAATCAAAATAAGGTTTAAAATTTAAGTTCCAAAAAGGTCTAATTATTTTGAGAGTATTTTCAAAATGTATTCCAAATGGACGTCAAAATGGGGTTTAGCAGAGTTTAAAATACATATTTTTTTCAAATACAGATTTTGAAAGGTTTCAACTCTCTAGTGTTTAAGAATATATTTGAAATATACTTTGCAAAAATTATAAATGGTACGTAAAAACTCTAACAGACCGAATCTTCTTTAAAAACTGAGCTCAAAATTCTTTTTTTTTTTTTTTTTTCCTCTATTCAGCCCAGTTATTCTTTTCTTTGGGCTTGGCGCCTTCATCATTTTTCTGCATGGGCCTTGACCCCATTCTTACCATTCCTAGCCCAACAATCAGTCACCCTTCATCATTCCTTCCTCTGCATGGGCCTTAACCTATTCCTAGCCCAACAATTAGTCATTGTATATGATGTGTTTTGTCGGCTTACTGTATTTCAATGGGCGCGCCGCTGCAGCCCCCATCTGCGTCCTCGTGCCACCTCCGCCATCCCGTGACTCGTCGCCATTCGCGCGCAGCTCCGCTGTACAGGAACACGAGCTTGTCGCGCTAGCAGAGTGAGCACGGCAGGGGTGAGCGACATGGTGGAGTTTCGGAGACGGGAGGGGCCGAGTGGGCAATGAAATTGTTCTCAACTCGTGAACACGACAGGGGCGTTCATGGATAGACAAGAGTGCTCAGAATTCATGAATGATTACGACAATTGGCAAGCATTTTGCCCCAAAAAACATCCAAAAGACAAAACAGGGGAGGAAGCGTGCGTGTTTCAAGAAGGAATCTGCTATGGTGCAATCATTACGACAGCTGGCAGCGCACGATGAATTGAATACGCGGACGGACATCAACTGCGTTACGGCGGCGGCCCAATCTGGGGGTGTTTGGATTGGAGGGGCAAATTTTTTGCCCCATCCCATCAAATTTCATCATACATATATAGAGTATTAAATATAGTCTAAAAAAATAAATATTTGTACAGATTATAATAACTTTACGAGACGAATAGTCTATTTAGTCCATGATTTGACAATGTGCTGCTACAGTAAATATTTACTAATGATAGATTAATTATACTTAGAAAATTTGTTTCGTGGTTTCCTGATAAATTCTGTAATTTATTTTTTATTAGTATTTAAAATCCTCTTCCGATATCCCTCCGACGTTTCGATGTGACACGCAGTAACTTTTTCCACACCATCCAAGGGACGTATTTTTGCTTTGACTCAATGCAAGCCGTTAGATTTAGACCCAATCTGTGTCGTCGGACGCGCGAGCGAGCGTGTGGTTGGGTGACCCCGCCGTCCGCTCCGGCGAGCTCCGCCACGCATCGCCCCCACGACTCCTCCGGCGGTCCGGCCGCGCGCCTCCTCCGCTACTCGTCTGTTCGGCACCGTGGCCGGAGGTCGCCCGCGTGCCGGCGCGCAGCACCTCGTTCGCCCGGCGACGTAGCCGGATGTCGCCCGCACGCCGGCGAGACCGCGCCCGAGCTGCTCCTGGGGCGACTCCGTCCCATCCCACTTCGTCTCAGACCGAACACACCCAGAGCAGAGCTCGTGGCACCTGGCACGCAGCAGCTTAGCGCCTTCGCCTAGCTCATTGCACTCGTAATCAGCTGGAGGGCAGTCTCGTCATTCCATTCCGGCAGCTCCTCGCCTCCTCCACCTGCCTTGCCTTGACCCTTCTTTCTTCCTCGCACAAGCACGGAGCCAGGGCCAGAGCCTTATCTCCCTCCCCACCCCACGCGACGCGGGGACGCCTCCAATTCCAATCCGTGCTCTGCCAAGTCAAATCAAAGAGTCCAAAGATCCCAGCTTTTCCATGGCGGGCGGCGACCTCCCGCATCATGCTACTCCTCCCGAGGAGACGTCGCCGCCAGCGGCCGAGGAGGACGAGGACCTGATCGAGATCGTGGAGGAAGGGTCGGGGCGGCTGGACATCGCTCGGTACGTGGACCACGTCCGGGACCTGTCGGCGGGCGCCATCGCGACGTTCGAGGGCACGACGCGGGACCACTTCGCGGGGCGGCGCGTGGTGGAGCTCCGGTACGAGGCGTACGCGGCCATGGCGCGGCGCCGCCTGGCGGCCATCCTGCGGGAGGCCCGGTCCCGGCACGCGCTGCGGCGGCTGGCCGTGGCGCACCGCCTGGGCCCCGTCCCCGCCGGGGGAGGCCAGCGTGTTCGTGGCCGCCTCCGCCACGCACCGCGCCGACGCCATGGAGGCCTGTCGCTACGTCATCGACGAGCTCAAGGCGTCCGTGCCCATCTGGAAGAAGGAGGTGTACGACGACGGCGAGGTCTGGAAGGAGAACCGCGAGTTCTTGGACCGCCACTCCGGCGACGCCCACGGCCATGGCCATGGCTCGGGGGGATGCTGCGGGAGCAAGGTCCGGGTCCAGGAGGCTTGATTTGATGCTGTGATGGATGCCGAGATTGTACCCATAGGAGTGTTCGATCATGTATACTCTGCTGCTCGATCTCCGTTGACTATTTTTTCCCAAACTTTTTTTGCTGAGAGAGGCTGCTGCTTGTACATCTTTAAGTTGTATTGAAATGCAGTAGTGACGAAGGAAAATAATGTAACATAGACATTGGTTCTGAAGATTTCAGTTTTGTTGGTAAGAAACGGCATAGTAAAATTCCTACCCACGGCCCACGGGAGGATTTTCAATATCCCACACCCCCTCCGGAAATCTCCTCCGTTCCCCATCCATCCAGCCGCAAAGAGATCAGCCACACCCGTTCCCCTACCTTATCGAAGTCGAAGAGCAAGCGAGAGGCGGCGGCAGACGCTGCAATTCCGGGCTTGGAGACGATCGTGGAGTGCCTCTCTGGCGGGCGGGAGTACCTCCTCATGGGGAGCTCGGACGAAGACTCCGGGGAGGAGGAGATGGAAGTGTGTGCTGTGAAGATTACACCGCCGGTTTGGGTTCTCAAGGACCTAGGTATCGATCGATCTTGATCAACAAATTTAATGCTGCCGGCCGGCCTATCTGTTTATTTGCGTCCTCGAGCACGGGTGGCTCTTTCCATCTTTGCTAGTCTTTTTTGGTTTCTTTTCTTTGTCATTTCGCAAAATTCCCTGCTATACGATGCTAGAGTATTTTCTTGGGACGTGGGTGCGCCCGGACGTCCGGAAGCTAATACTCATCCGGACGCTCCATACCTGCCCCGCAAAAGCCACCTGTGCATACGTCGCTGCTGCTCGTAGCCTTCACCCACGATCCTACCTCCATGCTAACCCCGCACCTGTCCCGCATGCGCTGCTGCTCAGCATCTGACACTCACACCTGCCCCGTTGCAGTGCATGCAACAGCGTACCTTCCTGTTGTGTACTATAGGTGCTGTTTGGTTCAGGCGCTGCATGCAACGGAAAGGTTAATAATGGTTGCAAGGGAACAACAAGGGAACACATGCGGATAATACATTGTAAAAGACAACCAGATTAATTTTGATATACCACAGCAAGACCCGTGCTCAAAATAATTATGATTTCAATTTATTTACAGGATTCAAAAATCCTCAGCATGAAGTTCCTCAAGGACACAGATGCACCACTTGATTTACTTTTGAAACTTCTGGATATAATACTTGCAACATTTATTTAAAAGGCAGATGAAACATATGAAATATGCATTTGAAACACTTGCTATGACACCAAATCTACTTTTAAAAACATTAACATGAAATACTTACAATATACATCTGAAAAATAGGTGAAATATGCGTATGAAAACACTTGAAAAAAACACCTAAAAACAACTAAAAACCATTTGCAAACATACACAACATCCAGGATAAATGATTGCAACATATGTGTGAAAAACATATGCAACATACGACAAACACAATTACAACGTGCGTCTAGAAAAAGCACATAAAACATTGAGAAAAGAAATTTGCAACATAAATGTGAAACTGCTGCAACATATGAAACATGCCGATCTTGTTTTGCAACATTCAGATACAATATTTGCAACGTATGTCTAGAAAAGCACATGAAACATTGGGAAAAGAAATTTGCAACATATATGTGAAACTGCTGCAACATATGAAACATCCCGATCTACTTTTACAACTTTCAGATACAATATTTAAAATATATCTCTGAAACATTTGAAACACTTCAAACATAGCCCTGCAACATTTGTTTTTCATCTCTTCTTTCGGATGACACAAAGACAGAGCAGGGGGACGAAGGCATCGTAGGCACACGGCGGCGACGTGCGTGAAATAGAGCGCGACGCAAGATGGTGGAGCCACGTGCGGGGGATGGTTGCTTTGGCGCCATCCTCCTCCAAGTCAGCGTTGTTGCGTCTCCGTTGAAATTGGCGTACGAGCCCGAGAGCTCATCGCCATCCAACTCAGAAAGCTCCTTGGCATCGGAATCAAAGAGAATAGCCCAGAGTCCTAGAGCTGCTGCTGGAGCAAGTGCGAGGCATGGGTGGCAGGCAGCCGTCGTGACATGCAAGAAGCAAGCACACGCGGTGGCGATGCGCGGACAGCTGCGGCGCGGCGGCATACAGGCACACGCAAAGCGAGGCATAGGGGAAGCGGTGGGAGGGAAACGAGATCCTCTAAAGTCGGGTGGAACGACTGCTCTCTCCAGACGATGTTCCTGGCCGCTCAATTCTATCCAATCCAATGCCGGGGCGCTGGCTCGCCGGCCACCGGGGCGCGACTGACTGGGACGCTACCGGGCGAGGAGCACCGCCTCTACGGGGGCGAGGCCGCCGCGACCAGAAGGCTAGGGCGCTGGTTCGCGGGGCCACACCGGGAGCACGGGGACGCTGGCTCGCCCGGGGCGCTGAACGTCGGGGGCAGCCGGACGGCCGGTCACGGAGGCGAAGCAGCGGGTACAAGCAGTCACGAATGCTAGCCATTGGGCCTGTATGGGCCGGCTACGGGCCTGCTTTTGTTTATACTCCTTCCGTTCTAGAAAATATGCAATTCTAGCACAAGAAGCATGTTTTAGTGTATCAAGTTTGACTAATTATAAATAAAAAATATAAATTTTTGTAATATCGAATAAACATCATTAGATTAATTATAAAATATATTTTTATAATAAATTAATTTGAAGCTAAAAATACGAATACTATTTGCTAGAAATTCGGTCAAAACGTGAACTATTTTTTTCGCACGCAACCCATAGTTGCATGTTTTTTGGAACGGAGGGAGTAGTGTTAAATACTCCCTCCGTCCCTATTTAGATGTCGCCGTGGGATGCGTCACTCACAAGTTTGACTTGATTTATAGAAAAACACGCATAATATTTATATCTTCGAATAATTTTGTTAAAAAACTAGATCCAAAAATCTTTCCGATGATATTAATTATGATACTAATTAATGATATTTATTATTTTTAAAAATTGCCGACATTTATGTCCCTAAATGGCGACAAGTATTTAGGGACGGAGGGAGTAGGTTTCACACTTTCACGGCCTTCACACTTGGATGCAGATCGAACGGTCTAGACGATTTACTGAAGAGTGCAGTCGTTCCGTACGACTTTAGAGGATCTGAATCCGTGCGAGGGCGTGTGGTGGCAACGCGACATGCGAGATGCAAGCATGCGAGGTGCAGGGGAAGCGGCGCAAGGACCAAGGGCGTGCGGGTCCGATCTGTCCAGGCTCATGATTTAATAATAGAGAAATGAGTGGATAGGAATGAAGCCTAATGAGTGGTTGGAGTTGTCCGATTTTTTTACTGTGCCGGACGATCGAGTTACAGCGTTTCCGTATTTTCTTGCCCCTCCACACCCGAATTTTTCCTGCACCAAATCTTGACGCTCTTCTTCAACACCGGCAAGGCGAGATCCGCCCCCATCTTCATTTCCAGTGAGATTTATCTCGTCCAGCCCATTCCAGTGACGGTTCCTACAAAGGTGGAGAACCGTCGGATGTAGATCCTAGGGGTGCAGAGTACACATCCCCTCAACAAACATAATTCATGTCTTTATACTGTTGCTTCAAAAGATCTAACGATTCTTCAAAAGATTAATGGTTCGTTTTTCTCTTGCGTTGTTGTTGTTACTACTTTCATTCGAAAGATAAGTTGGGAGAGGAATGGGGCTGGGAAATGCTGCTGCCATACAAGGGTCCCCCTGAGTGGTCTGACTATTGCAACTACCTTCGGCAGTACTACAAGCACCATCACAGTGTTATTACTGAAGTTACTGGCAGTAGCTTGGTCGAAACTGTAAGTATTATTGAACTGTGACCCTCTTTTCTGAACCATCAGCCGACGCCTGCTCCTAATTGTTTTTTGCTTGTCTTGTTTCCTATGTTAAACTGGTTGTCAAGTAGTGCCTGAAGAAGAAGGGTGAACTTGTGTCTTTGTGGGACCATAGAATGAAAGAATGCACGAATGAGATCTTACCCAGAAAGATTATCATTCTGAGTAGCCTTATCCAGGAGTTTGCAAACAAAGTTAAACGCACAGGAGAGAGACTTTCTGATTTTTCCATCGCAGCTTTGTTGGTATGTACCACAACTGTCCTTAACAGACCAAACAAATCACTTGTGATGTTTGACCACAGAAATGTATTCCTCTCTCTGCATAGTAATGACCAAATGTGTTCTTAAGTAGAGCAGGAAAAAAAAAATCCTGTTTGGAACTATTTCAATATCTCTGCCTAGTCGTCACAAGACATAGAACTCATTGTAACAAGGGTCCTCGTAGTTGAGGTAGCTGTACAAACTACAAATTGGTGTGAACTACCACAATATGACCAAAGATTCGCGTCTTACAGCCACAGTTTATATTTTATCTGATATCTGATATCAAGTCATTAGTTTTTGCACATCTAGTGACCAAGTTGAGTCTTTTTAGTGTACTCACAAGGAGCATATGTAAACCTGTCTGCCTAGCACTAATAACAGTTCCCTTATCTGTTATTAATGAACACTCCCAAAAATTTAATATATTGTATGACTAGTTGCTAGAGCATAGCCTATGCCTTGCATGCTTACTGTTTCACCTGCTATGGATTGCTTGGACTCACCATTACAACCTTCAGTAAAGTATATTGGCTCCTTGGAAAGCATTTTGATTATGTTATTTGATTTTTTTTATGATACACTTGTAAAACAATCGATTCTAGTGTATCACCAAGGAGGCTGACCTGATCTGTGAGATGCTGAGTGTTGGTGCCACGCCCGCTGATCACTTAATCAAACTGAGCACTGAAATCCGCATGTGCGCTTTAAGCCTTATGAACCGCCAATTGTGTGATCCTGTTCCTGCTGCTGCGGCTATGGTGGTACGTCCCTGCCTGCAACACGCCTCTTAATGTTATATCCATTCCCTTCGTTTTACAACCAACTTATGTGACCTAATCGCTAAGAGATGGGTGGTTTACTGGCTTGAATTCAAGGGAATCATGAAGGAGACCATTAAAATATGTGACTGGATTAACGAAAACCGTAAGCCTTTTGACGTGTTCGACATGGACTTGGATAATGATTTCGACTTGGGTCACCAAGTTCGTAAGCGAACCCTGTACTTAATGATCATCATGCTGGAAAAGTCTCCCTTTTCTGTTTCTGCTGCTGCTGCTGAGCACAAACCTGTTAGGGAAAAATCTTTTAGTGGAAATATTCCTAGAAACGATGGGAATGACATTGCTCCTGCTGAAGCAGCAAACACTAAAGGGTATGGATAGTCTATCCTTTCTTGACACAACAAAGTGTAGATAGTGTTTGATTAAATTATCTGGTAAAGGTTGATTATTTTCATTGAGAAGCATTGTGATACTGTATCATTTTTCTGTGCTATCACCAGGGGCAACTCACAAGATCAGGAAAAGATCACTGGCGCAGATATTAGTCAGAAGAGGAGGATGGAAGATGCGGACAAAGAAGCAAATGACCAAGGTATACCCCTTGTAATTTATGCAAGTGTTGAAATCGCAAAATTCTGGTAACTATGACTTATATTTCTCTGGCAGAACTCACGGGCTTTTGTTTTCTCATTGAAACAGAACTAGGCAGCTGCCGAAGTGGAAGTAAGCGAAGCAAGAGGAGAGGCCGAAGTGGAAGTAAGCTAAGCAAGAGGGAAGGCAGACACTGCAACCTTGGGCACGGAGACGATCATGGTTATTTATATCCAATCAACAAGCATGATTCATTGTCTTAATACTGTAATTTCAAAAGATTTAATGATTTTTTTCTTCTTGTTACTCTTTTGAAAAGATGTATTGGAAAAAACATGGGGGTGGGACAGGCTGCTGCCATTGAAGAGTCCTACTGAGTGGTCTGTCTATTGCAACTACCTTCGGCAGTATTACAAGGGCAATGCCAGTGTTGTTGCTGAAGTTACTGGCAGCTTGGTTACTTCGATCGAAGTTGTAAGTATACAACTGGCCCTTTCAAACCATCACCAAAGCCTCCTAATTTTTTTCTTTGCTTGTCTTCTTGCTATGTTAAATAAATGGTTGTCAAGTAGTGTCTCAAGAAGGAGGAGGAACTTCTGTCTTGTTGGAAGAATCGGGTGGTGCCTTCCCCGGCAGTGATCTTGCCTGTCAACATTATCGTTCAGAGCAACCTGATCCAGGAGCATGCACATTCAATCATATCTGCTGAAGAGGGTGGACATCCTGTTGCTTTTGCGGTATGTGCCTCAATTGGGCATAAATAAAGCAAAAAAAATTGTGCCGTATTCACCGCACAAATACTACTACTCCCTAATTCTACTGACCAAATGTGTGTTGCTGTTGACAATTAGCTACTGACCAGATCAGAAAGGGAAAAAAAAGACACATGATTTTTTTTAGCGCGGGGGGTGGGGGGTTCTCTATCTAGTTATTGTTATGATATATAAACTAGAATCATCTTTACAAGAAGGGTGAGAGATTATCTCTTTCAAGCAATTGTAAAATACTACATCTACAGATTGGTTATTGTGATCACCAGCAACAACAATATTATCTTTGGTTAGGATGCATATTTTAAAGTTTTTACTCCTGTCTTCACAGTTCTATTTTGTCAATATTGAATTACCTGCCTATAGCACATTCCATGACCAATTACAGCTGGTTCTTTTAGTAAAACTGGCAAGCAATGTATTGTCATCTAATGTTTGTGATTTGCTTCTTGCTGCAAAACGGTGCTCAATCTATCTGAGCTTTTATCTTTTGAGCGTTTCAGTGCTATTTTAATTGTGCCAACTGGGCCTGAGCCCTACATGCTCACTGTTTCACTACCCCTTTTATCCAACTCAGCACATGCACTTTCAGTAATGCAGTACTTCTTTTATGGCTTTTGACTAATGGAAAACTTTGGTTTAAAGTGTATTAGCAAGGAGGCTGACCTGATATGTGAGCTTCTAGAGCATGGTGCTGAACCTACTGATGGCTTCATCCAGCAGAGTAGCCTGATCCGCATGTGTGCCTTGAGCCTTATGCACCTACAAGGATCCCAAGCCATTGATGCCGCCGCCGCCGCCATGGTGGTAAGTGCCCGCTTGCATCACACCACCTCTGCTAAAACTCTTTGGTTTAACTAGCATCTTCCATCTCTTCTATGTTTAATACTTACTGCACCAATGGCTTCAATTAAAGGGCATCACAAAAGAGTGCAAATTGATGTGTGATTGGATAAAAAAAAAGGACAAGCTTATCACCTTCAGCTGTTTCACACGTCACGAACTTGAGGAATGCCGCCTGATACGCATCAGAACCTTGGATGTTATGCTCACCATACTGAAAGAGTCTTCCTTTCCTTCTTCCAAGGTTAGTGGAATGGGTGATCAGAATGGTGCTGCTGTTGGATTTCTTTTGGCTGCTCCATGTTTTGGTGGGGCAGTCCAGTTATTAAATGCTGTTATGCCCTTTTGTTTGAAATATTGGATTTATTCATTTAGTTCTAATTGTCTTGACATGATCATTCAAAAGGTTGTGCAGGTTATCTCGACATGGGTTGGCCATTTCGCAAGGATTAGCATAGATTTCCTTTTTTTCACTTAGTATCTAAAGCCGCTGGTGTCCTTCTGTTAATCAAATTCGAATTTATTATGCATATCATTTACTGGTAAGCCTTGTGCCAGTGTTAAAAATTTTAGACTCATTGATGGTAAACACGCCAATCATTTCAGGAATAAATTGTACTTGTTAATCTTAGGGTTATCATGTAGCACTTGATTAACTGATTCATGATATATATTTCTTTGAGTAAAATGCAAGAATAGTCCATTAACTTGTAACGCTGTGTCGATTTGGTCCATCAGGTTTGAAAATGCATTTTGGGTCCATAACCTTGATTTGTGGTGCATCAATAGTCCGGATGACGTCATCAAAGTTTAAAAATGCATTTTTAGGTCCATAACCTTGATTTGTGGTGCATCAATAGTCCGGATGACGTCATCAAAGTTTTTTGTCGCTCGGAAGTCGCGCCCTCGCGGTAGGGCGGCGAGGAGCTCATGGGCGGCGCCGCGTGATGCTGTTGGGGCCAGCGGTATATTCGCAAAAAGGCTCGGATAGGTCCTCCTCTCTCGCTCGCTCTCCTCTGTCTCTCTCTCTCTCGAACGTCCCTCCGCGTGCGGTCCGGCGGCGCTGGCCGTCGGCGCCGTGGCGCAGCTGCACCCTCTCGGCAGCCGACGACACCGCCCGGCGGCGGGCGAGGGCCACGTCCCCGCGGTAGCTTCCTGACCCCGTGCGGATCATTGCGCGGTCCAACCCCAGCGGCTTCGGCGAAGCTGGCTGGAGCGGGAGCTCAACAAGCGGCCGTGCGGTGAGCCCGACTCATCGTCGGCGGTGCTCTCCATCTCGCCATCGCGATCGTCTTCTCATCGCCGGCGCACCCAGCCTGCCATCAGCGGCGAAGGCGGAAAGGCGGCCCGGCGCCGGGCCGGGAGCTTCCTGCGGCGGTCGCGTCTCGCCGAAGATCATGGTGGTGGTGGAGCGGAGGCGGGCTCGCGGCGACGTTCTTGAGCGGTTCGAGGAGGCGCTCAACTACTACGCGTGTCCATTCGGGATCGCTCGGCGCGGCGTCGGCGCAGCGAATCCGATGGATGGCGAAGCGCTAGCGCATGTTGAGCGGAGGAGGATGGAGGCTTCGGCCCGGATAGAGCGCTCGGCTCGGGCTCAGCTACGCGGGATGATGGAGGTGCGGAAGGCTGGCCAGGGCTGCGGGTGGGGCCGACGGGCGGCCGGGCGCGGGGACTATGCGTACCCAGTGGCCCACGACTAAGGGGTGGACGCAAAACTTCGAAGCTTTCGTTAGCTCGCTCGGCTCGTGACTAACTTCGGCTCGGCTCGGCTTCGGCTCGTTAGGATAACGAGCCGAGCCGAAAGAAGATTTAGCTCGTTAGGATAACGAGCCGAAAGTCGAGCTAGCTCGCGAGTCGCCATGAGCCTAACGAGCTTAGCCGAAACCGATATATATGCTATATTTATGCATACGATGGATCTAATTTGTACAATATATTATTATACTTGTAAATATGCTAGCTCATATTAATTTTTGTTCGATTTAAGATTATTGGATATGTTATTTTAGTATTATTACTATTCTCAAGCTTTAGATAAATACAAATATTATATTTTTTGTATATTTTTGTACCTGGCTCATGAAGCTTAACGAGCCAGCCGAGCTTTTAACGAGCCGAGCCGAGCTAGCTTTCTAGCTCGTTGAGATAACGAGCCGAGCTGAGCTAGCTCGTTATCTTAACGAGCCAGAACGAGCCGAGCCCGACGCCTATGGCGAGGCCTTCTTCTTCTGCTGGCACCGCAAGCCGCTCTACTCCATCTCCGTGTGGAAGCCGCCGGCGTGCCGGCTCACCTAGCTAAGCTAAGCTAGCTGATGATCGCAGGTGCTGCACTGCATGCATGAACGCACGTGTTTACTACTCTCTTTGCATGATTCAGGGATTTTTTTTTGCGAAAAAGACCGCCTCCAAGCGCAGAGCACATGTGCCGCGACTTGTTCTGGGCCACCTCGGCCGCCACGGCGCGACTTCTCGAAATACAAAAAACTTTGATGACGCTCATCCGACTATTGATGCACCACAAATCAAGGTTATGGACCCAAAAATGCATATTCAAACTTTGATGACGCTCATCCGGATCTGTTGATGCACCACAAATCAAGGTTATAGACCCAAAAATGTATTTTCAAACCTGATGGACCAAATCGACACAGCGTTACAAGTTAATGAACTATTCATGCATTTTACTCTATTTTCTTTTCTACTGCAGATGTGGCTTGATCTGGTGGCTAATAACTATAAACAATGATGATGGTGGAGGTTTTTCTTTTGGCTGGAATACTAATATGGGCGGCTAGGTTAAGCACAGTACTCTGTTTCGGATACTTGCCTACTACTGTTGGGCATGATTGTCAAACCAAACTGTAACAACTACTAGAATGCATTTTAGCAGCAGCGGGACCTTCAGTGACTTAACAGCAGCAAAGTGGCAGACAGATTATATAGATTGGGACAGTCAGTGTGGCTGATTAGCTGTGTTGTTGGCTTGTTGCCCGGTTCCTCCTGGCTCAGAAACCATCTGCCGCGTCAGGCAGCGGATAAAGCATGAGTGATTGCGGTTAACGCATGTCCTATTTGGCAGGTTACCATTGGCCCTTTGGCTTGTGCATCTTCTGTCAGGTTACCACTGGCTATATCGGTCGATTTCCACATTGCAACTGCCGATGCAATGAAAAATACCATTGCCGGCAGCGACTCCTGTACATGCGTCGTCGTCAATAAAAATGAGTTCGTTACTGCTGCTGCGCGTGGCAGACAGGCAGGCAGTTCCCATGGCAATGCTTGTGCACATTCCAGCTGCTATGCCTTTGTTTTCATCGAAGCCCACGCTGTTCTGTGGCTGCCTCAGCAGTGTTTCGCTGACCGGCACGAAGCCATGAGCTGAAGAACTAATTGACAATGCGAGAAATTACCGATCTGAGACTGATTAGCCAGCTTTCTTGGCACTTGTGAGATGCCCAGTTTGCAGCTGAAATTGCTTCTCTGTTGACTGAATAATTATGAACCTGCAACGGTGGTGCATGCCGAAGAATCAGATCATCATATCGTATCGTATATCATATCATAGGGGACTACTAGCAAGCATTTCCTAGAGAAATCGTTCGTCCATATATACCAACATTTGCATAGGCACTGCAGGCATCAATCTCGCCAGTACATTTTCTTTTTCTTTTCTTTTCTTTTCACACCAGTACTATGGATTATATATAAACTGATTCGTGCAAATTTTCAATATAATTCTCGTAAAATTCATTCGTGTTAGAGAGTCCTGGGAGTATGCAGCGATTCGTCCTCAAAAAGTACAGCAATTCGTATATCTTTCCTATGTGTTGGTACAATTCCGTTTCTTACCAACAAACTGAAATCTTCAGAACCATGTTCCATTATTTTCACTTCTCTCTGCCTTTCAACTTAAAGAATAAAGATGTAGCCATTATTTTCACTTCTCTTCTGCCTTTCAATTTCAAGATGTACTAGCAGCTTCTCAGAAGGAAAAAAAAAAGTCAACGGAGATCGAGTAGCACAGTATACATGATCAAACACTTCTCTCCTATGGGTAGGATCGCGATGGGGGAGAGAAGATCCGGGCGCCGCCATCCATGAAAGCATCAAATCAAGCCTCCTGGACCCGGACCTTACTCCCGCAGCATCCGGCCGAGCCATGGCCGTGGCCGTGGGCGTCGCCGGCGTGGCGGTCCAAGAACTCACGGTTCTCCTTCCAGACCTCGCCGTCGTCGTACACCTCCTTCTTCCAGATGGGCACGGACGCCTTGAGCTCGTCGATGACGTAGCGGCAGGCCTCCATGGCGTCGGCGCGGTGCGTGGCGGAGGCGGCCACGAACACGCTGGCCTCCCCGGCGGGGACGGGGCCCAGGCGGTGCGCCACGGCCAGCCGCCGCAGCGCGTGCCGGGACCGGGCCTCCCGAAGGATGGCCGCCAGGCGGCGCCGCGCCATGGCCGCGTACGCCTCGTACCGGAGCTCCACCACGCGCCGCCCCGCGAAGTGGTCCCGCGTCGTGCCCTCAAACGTCGCGATGGCGCCCGCCGACAGGTCCCGGACGTGGTCCACGTACCGAGCGATGTCCAGCCGCCCGGAGCCTTCCTCCACGATCTCGATCAGGTCCTCGTCCGCCTCGGCCGCCGCCGCCGCCGCCGGCGACGTCTCCTCGGGAGGAGGAGGAGGCGTGAGGTCGCCGCCCGCCATGGGAAAGCTGGGATCTTTCTTTGGACTCTTGACTTTGGCCGAGCGGGGTTGTTGAAAGCCTGGACTGGAACTGGAAAGGGATGGGAATCTGAAACTTGACAGGAGGAGGTGTTGTACTATTTTGTAACTGATGAAACACGAGACTGCGAGACACGAGACTGCGAGGAAGGAGATCCCAATGAGGAAAAATACAACAACAGAACAGTAAAGAATGCTAGTTTTTTTAAAAAAAATGAAGAAAAAAGAAAAAGAACATGTAATTGTAAAGAATGGTAGTGCATCACAAGGGTAGGAAAAAAGACCACAGTCCACAGATGCCAGAATTGGAACATTTGCTGGCTATGTATCTCTTCAGTTTGGTTGGATTGTAATCACAATTCCATAATCATTTTTTTCCTTTTTTGGTTGGCCAAGAGAAGTTTGTGTATGGGGTGCAAGTGTAATACATCATAGTATATTTGTACCTCGCTTATAACAACGATAATTGGTCTTCCGACCCTGCTGAATATGCATGCATCCTTTGACTAGAATTATGTGTTTTAATAGTGTTCTTTGACCTTTGAGTATTTCAATGTAGCTACAAATATCATGTTGCTAACTTTAGGTGGGTTTTGGTGATCTCAAAACACCATGTTTTCATGTTATTTTTTCCCTCATGTTGCAAATGCACGGGTAAATATCCGGTGGAGACAAAAAAAACTGCGAATCGGTTGTAATGGAAATGAGCAAGTAGTGTGTGATTAGGGCTACCGTCTTTCCTATTTTGAAATGGACTCCAACCCCACACGTGCATCCAGGGTGGGTACTTTGGGAGGGCATGGAAATTACTACTCCTCTGTCCATGGACTTTGTCGTTGGAAAACCGTACCCCCCTCACAAACACGTTTTCCGGACGACATACTCCATGGGACGGAGTGAGTATATATGAAATACATATTTATGAAGTCATCTGACATCAAAGTGGCTGTAGTTTAGTGGTTAGAATTCCACGTTGTGGCCGTGGAGACCTGGGCTCGAATCCCAGCAGCCACATTATTTTTGTTATTTTTCCAGTGTCAGTGATTTGTTTTTATTTTTTCCAGTGTAAGTCCTTTGGCAGCCACATTTCCACATTCTTCTAACTTGTTTTCAGTGTCAGTGCTTTAGCATTTTGTGTCAGTGATTTGTTTTTATTTTTTCACTGTAAGTTTGTTTTAGTTTTTAGTGTCAGTGATTTTTTTTTTTGTTTCAGTGTAAGTCCTTTGGCAGCCACATTTCCACATTCTTTTAAAACCTTTCCATGTCAGTGCTTTAGCATTTTGTCCTTTTTTCAGTCCTTTAGCAGCCACATTCTTTTCATGTTTTTTTGGTCTCTCTTGCACTTGACACAGCAGATAAAAAATTTTCAGTCCTTTTTTCTCTCGTGTGTGCAGGAGGTGACATAGACCGTAAGCCATGCGCAAGCTGGATCATTTTGGTTTTGGGGAGGAATGATTTTGGTTAAAAAAAAAGTGTTTATTTTTCAAACATAACTTGGATGTTTATTTCAAACCGATTGATGACATAATAAGTTTCTGCTAAAAACATATTTGTGCTTTCATCAACATCGAGGAGCAACACGCACCTCCATTACCAAACTACTTAGTTATTTGAACCCTACCATAGCAAAGGTCTTTTGGGTTGGTGTTGCAGTTTGTCACGTTTGATAAACTATGGATGTCATAAAATGTGTGGCAACCAAAATCAAAACCATGTTTATGGAAATTTTGGCATGGAAATAAGTCTGCACATGTGAGATATGGTACTAAGAAAGTGTGATGCGCTATAATTGTAACAATGAACCAAACAGTTGTCAAAAAACTATGGCTTAACTAACTTTTAGTGTGGTAAGTTTTGGTTGCGAACAAACTCAAATTACATTTGGTTTACTGATTTGTACTCTTGTATTTTTGTTATCTTATGAATCCTATGATATGAATTCATTTAGTTCAACATGTGAAGTCAAGTTCTTGGTTCTACGCCTTGATGTTACCATTTTACATTTGCATATCCCGATCGATTATTGACGTGTTTTCGTTTAAATTGGTTAATATCTTTATTTCTCATGAACTCCATTTTCGTTTCTATACCCAGCCTTATCAGTTTTGATTAACCCATCCGTTTTCATTCTAGAGGAAGAAATCTAGGCTAAGTTTTGAAATCTTTGACTTGGACATAATTTTTTCCAAAAATGAATTTGAAAGATATATACAAAAATAAAAAAATCGTGTCCAGCCCAATCTTTCTGGCGGACGAAGCCCAATTCAAACAGTGGCTCGGCCCAACGCAATTCAATCGACCTGGCGGCCTGTCCGGCGTTGTCCGTTCCACCTCCACCTGTCGCCGGCCGTCGCCGTCGTCGTTCTCCTCCTGCTGCCCCGCCCCGCTCCGTCCCTGTCCCCGGCCGGTTGGGCGACTCCTCATGGCGTCGCCTCCTCCCGTGGCGGCCGCGGGGCCTCACAGCGTGTTCGTGTACGGCACGCTGACGTCGGAGGAGGTGGTGCGGGTCCTCCTCGGCCGCGCCCCGCCCTCCTCCCCCGCGCTCCTCGCCGACCACCGCAGGTTCAGCATCAGGGGCCGCGTCTACCCGGCCATCCTCCCCGCCACCGGGCACGCGGTGAGCGGAAAGGTCCGCGTCCGCCTCTCACTCTCTACACTCCAGCCGTAACCCGTCGCAAATACAGCAGAAACATGGAGGCGAACGCCGCCGAGACAGCTCCCGTCTGAATCCGTTGCCTCTCCTGTCTCTGTGCTCCGTCCAGGTTCTCAAGGAGCTCACCGACAGGGAACTCCATGTGTTGGACATGTTCGAGGACGAGGAGTATGTGAAGACAACCGTCGAGGTCTCACTGACTGTGAGTGCACTGCAACCGTATCTGCATTCTGCACCATCTGATTCTGTTTACATCGCATTGTTCTGAAATTCTGAACCTTACTTAGTAGCTCAGATGGTTGATGATGGTTTCATTTTCACCGATGAAAAAGGATGATCTGGGGTTTTGCAGGATGCACCGGAGAAATCACTCGCTTATGCGTACATATGGGGCAACGAGCATGATCCTGACCTCTACGGGGAATGGGATTTTGAGGTCTGACTGGATGTCACCCTATGATGTTCTTGTTTCTGTCTGTGTGGCGCTTGGATTTGTATTGATGGTTCTGTCTGTGGTCTGTAGGAGTGGAGGAAGGTGCATTTGAAGGACTACCTCGAGATGACTCGGGAATTCATGAAGGAACTCGGGCAATTTTAAACACTTCTCTGGTTTGTAACTACACAGGATCCTCGCAAAATTACCATAGAATAATCTGTCATAGTATAGCCTCTTGTGCTCATAGAGTCGACGAGTGCTTGCTACCATGCACTTCTGTGTTTTTGGAACATACAGATGTTACTTGAGCCATTTGGATGTGAACAAATCGACTCTTCTCTTCTGCCTGATTAACTGATTTCGCTGTGCTGTCCTGTGATGATAAGGCTACTGCTCTATTGGTGACCAAAGATTTAGGATCTGGGTCTGACTATTTGGTAGTAAAGAGGATATATCGAAATTTATCATTAAACTTCGGCAAAATGAGATGTAGAAAAAGTTTCCTTGTAATGCCAGTGCAATAAAACCTGGCTATGGTTGAACAAATTACACCTACAAATGGAGATGGACAGGCTGTCCATTTGTTGACTTTCTCAAAATAGATAAAGGAATAACAACGGGGAAAACCAGGAAAGAATACCAAGCATATGTAAGCACACTTAAATTGGCCATTCACATCAAACAGATAGTACTAATCAGTAGAACCTCTTAAATCTGCTTCAGTATTTTCTGAACTGATACTCAGTGCTACATGGGTTTCAAGCAACCCCAGCAGCAGTTAAATACAGAATTACAAATACTTTCCATCAACTTCAGATCTGCCTACTCTGTCTGAAGTTCAGATTTTGCCTAACCCTCTGTCTGAAGTTCGACTCACAACAGCTCTAGGTAAGTTTCATTCTTCTTGCCTACATTGTTTCAACCAAGAAAACTACACATATATCTAAAACATACCCTAATCTGGGAAGCATTCGCTCTCCCAGCTATAAAAGCCGAGACGGCTACAGCATCCTGCATTGCTTGGAGTAGATGGCTGGACACTGGTTGCTTTTTGCAGCCGTAGTTCTCATCTCCCATTTCTGAATTCATAATTGTGAAATCCAGTTCAACAAATAACACATGGATGAAACAAAATACTGTAAGCGAACCGTGTGTACGTACCTGTGATCAGGTCATTCAAATTGGTCGTAGAAGCCGATGGAAGGGTTACTAGGGTTCTGGTCGCAGCGAGGCTTCCAGGCATTCCCACCATCTGAGCTGCTGCAAGCCTGGTTGGAGAGGACATTGTTCCCCAAGTCACCATCTAAGCTCATCTGTTGCACTTCTTGGGGGGATAGGATTCTAATGCACTTCACACAATTCACAAACTCCCTGTATTCACATCACATTTTATTACGATAATAACCAATGAAATTCTTCTATCATTTATATTCAGTACTTTTACAAAACTTACATAACTATAAACTCCAGCACATTGCTTATCAATATTCAATACAAAGGAAGACACAGGCACATTGCTGTTCCCTTTTGTACATTTCTTTTTACTATATTACATTTTTAGACAGTGTACACATCTGCGTTCTGTACTTTTACAATATTATTTTCTTGATAAATTTTCATAGTGAAAATACAAAATTTAATATAAAGCACACGTAGGAAAGCAAACTTACTCCCATGGGTCATCGCCAAGAAGTAGGATGTCATCCTCATGATCCTTGTAGACTAGCTTCCAGCCTATTCTCTGTCTGTCCTCAAGTTGGCCCTCTATACCAAACATGCGGGCCAAAGCATGCTTCAATTCTTCATATCCGGAGAACCTACCTATGTCGATGGACCGGCCTACAGCTCCACGCTTGTAGACCTACAGGATTTATGTTATGGTCACTTTTAGGAAAATGTTAGGTTCACATTCAAAAGAATGAACGGCCACACCAAACAAAGCACATGCTCAAGAGTTTATGGCTCCAGAATAAGCATGGTCATAGAAGGTCCCAATTGCCAAGTGTCCAGTCCTTGACAAGCTTTTAAAGCTATATGTGACCACCTCATCAACCATTCATCCAAGCAAGCATTAATACACCTATCTCTTTTGAATCATGATTTCAAAACTGCTTGACAGTAGCTGACTACTCAATTGGCATAATTGCATGTCACCATATACTAGCACAGCTAAAACCATAAATGCACTCTTGCCAAGACTGTTATACATGTGCTTTTCTACTAGTCCGAATATGACAGAATTTTGACTACCCAGTCCTTAGACCTTTTTACATTATAATTTTTCACATGTATTTCACATATATTCTCATATCTGCTCCGATATTTCATATTATATTTGGTGTCCAGCAGTGATCAGAAGTGTCTTCCATTCTTCCATTAAAACCCCACAAATTCAGGAATAGTAAATATAAAAACAAAACTATACTGTTGAATGTTATAATATCAGTAAGTTGGATTATATAAAGAAGCACAAACCTTTGTGAATGTCCGCATTCTCTGTGGTGGAGGTGCATTTAGCCAAGAATTTCTGTTCAACATGGCAGCATCATTGATTGCAGAATCAATTGAATTAAAAGCTATATCAGACTGACCAAATGACTGTGAAACCATGGAGGTTGAGATCTCTTGTTGAGCATCCTTTTGTATTCGGTAATTGTTCTCAACATCAGTTGACAAATTAGGCTGACACTTCACAGGATTAAGTGCACTTACCAACAAGCCTTCTGTTTCCATAGGAAAGCCCAATGGACCATCATTGTTTATCCCAAAGAAGGCATTGTTAGTCGGATCCACTTCTTGAATTTCCACATCTGGAAGTGCATCTTTGAACATTTGTTGCTGATTGAAGTTAGAAGTGGGGAATCCTTGATGCAAAAGTCCATCTGTTTGGGTAGGCCATAATGAAGTTGCTGATGAAGCTGTTTCCAGGTTGTCTGTTGATGGTACAACGTTCAAAAGATTGTCATGTCCAGTCCCAACAGTGGGTGACTTTGAGGTGATTACATTCTCCTTCAGATTATGGTTCAACTTCGACAATTCCTTCGCCATTATTGGAGTTGTTACAGCTTCACCAGATGTTGGAATTGACATCAGAGCAGACGATTGAGGCACCTTCTCCGTGGTGACCTTGCAATGCTCGTTCCTGCCAATAGTTGGGTGTGCCAAATGATTTCTGGTGGCTGTAGAAGGTGATGTTGAGCAAGAAGGGATTTCCTCAGTTAGTACAGATTGTGTAGCACCTGGAATCATCAGTTGGCTTCCAGCTTTGGACAGAACGTTGGTTGATGAAATCGGTGGATAGGCAACATCTGATACATCTGCAAGTGCAACTTGTTTCTGTGAAAGCTTCTGCTGTTCTTGCTTCATTGGTGATGGCGTCTGTGATGCTTGCAGTGAAACTTTACTATCTTGCTGAGGCACAATCCGCTGCTGGGCAAGTGAATGACAACTAGATAGCTGCTGCATGTCCAAAAGTAACTTCTGCTCCTGTATTAGTGGTAATCGTGAGAGTGTAACTGCTGGCTGTGATATAAGTGACTGCTGTTGTATTTTCTGTAATAGCTGCAACTGAAGTTCCTGGTCAGACAATTGAGCCTGTTGACCGGCCAGACTCACAAGTTGAGCTGGCAACTTGTTTAGCTGCTGCTGATTCTGCTGCTGCTGCCGCTGCAGTTGCTGAAGTAGAAGCTGCTGTTGTTGCTGCAGTTGAAAATTCTGGTCCTGTTGTTGCTGTGAAAGAAGCAGCTGTTGCTCACTGGTTCCCTGCTGGCACCTAGTTGGAGATGGCTGTTGTTGTTGCTGCTGCTGCTGCATCTGATTCTGGATAATTACCTGGGCCTGGACAATATTGGCTTGAGCCTGGCTTAAAGGAATTGCTTGGCTAACGGGCTGCTGTTGCCTCTGCTGGTTGCCAACTTCTTGCTTCAGTTCTTGATGATTGGTGATGGCATCAAGTTGATTACAAGACAACGATCCCTTGGCAGGCTCATTTATAGGTTGCATTTGCTGAGGGATCTTGGAAGCATTAAGCTGTACACTGTTTTGTTGCAGGAGATGGTTCTGAACATATAACTGCCTTGCAAGCTCAGCCGCACCAAGGTTTTGCATGGAAGGGTTACTTAGAGATCGCAGATACTCCGACTGTATGCCTGTATTAGCTAATATGGAGCTCTGCTGCCTGTTCATGTTCATCCATTGAACCAAGCTCAGACCAGGCATTGTGGTGTTCTGGGTCTGAGCATCCTTTATGCATATCTCCTCACCAAGCCAAGGCATTGCTCTCTTGAAAAGGTTTTCCATCTCTGATGACTCGTCATCTGTTAATCCAAATATAAAAGTGAACCATGCAAACCATCAGAAGTGGTTGTCATGATATGCAATTTGCACTGCAATCTAAAACAGAAAGATGAACCTAAGCCTGATTTACCTATTTGCCTAGGACGCTTTTACACCAAAGAAAGGCTGGGGGCATATGAAGAAAGGAGCAGCAATTGGTTCAATCTCCCACATTGAAACTCTGTTTCGCCTTTCACCTGCGGCAGACTCATCCCAACCAACCTGCAAAATTACGCTACATCTGTGAATCAGATACCAACCAAATCTGCAAATCAATGCTGTGGCTCAGCAATCTAACCTGTAAGTTGCGCCACTGGGAGTTTTTCCATCTTACAGGATCTAGATCACTTATCCCAGTTATCGTACCCATGTACCTGAAGAAAATTGAATAATTTAATTAGTCGAATAGGCAGCAAAACCAGGGCTATATAATTTAGAATTTAGAACAAAGAAATATAATTTGATTGTTTGTCAATAATGTGCCAAATCAAAATAGGTAAAAAGAGCCACTGTACCTTCTCATCCCTAATTCCTCGGTCTCAAACATCATCCGGAATCGCATTCCTAAAGATATTTGGTTACTATACAGTGCCTTCTGGTATTTGGCAAATGGGATAACAAACTCAGTAGGGCTAGCCCTGAAAGTCCACATTTCAGATAAATCATTGATAGCTAGTGAGTTGCATAAAAAGGCTGTTTAGAGCCATCAGGGTGGGAAAGCTATAGTGTAGGAACATCACTCGCCTAGGGTTGTAGAATATGGTAAATGGGCTATTGTTGGCGGCAGCATGGGCTGCTGCAGCAAGCACCCCTATGTGCATACTGTCACTTGAAAGTACTGAAGAAGATATATTAGTGGGTTGCCGGCTCGCCCGCCTAATTCCCAGTAGAAGTTGCTGCCTTTCATCCCTAAATCGATCAGCCAAAACATAGAATATTTACACTACAACTTTGTTTATTATTTCACAGGTAAGTTGGTAAGAATCTTTACTATAGAAAGAACCAAGACAAGCTTTTGCAAGAGGAAAACGATAATGAAACTTACCTAACAAAAATGACAGAATCACCAGCAAATAGTCTCTTGCCACCCACAAAAAGACTCCACCCAGTTGTTAGTAAATGTCTTTTCGGCTGACCTGACCATAGCAATGTACAAAATGATACCATATCATAGTATCGAAACTTGCATTTACAGTCAAGGACCTCTAATGTTGGCAACTAGTAAATTTTCTCTTGCAAACCACCCAGAACCAAAAAGAATGATGTGAAAGGTTCTTCAAATGCATGAAACATCATGTGAAATACTTGCATATAAAAAGTAAAATAATCCTACTGCTACTTCCATTTTGTAGCAATGAAGGTGCTATAGCTTCCCCACCTCGAAATATATGGCGAAATGTCCACACGTTGTCATGTATGTCTCTGGCTTGAAGTTCTTGAGCCGGAGGCTGCATACTAAAGTCCTATAGGGCAGACCAGTAGAGTAAAAATATTACGATGGCACTATGAAGTTCATAAACTGCAAGCATTTTGTTGCGGCAATGTTAGTTAGATATTCGATGCCTGAATACCAGTGGAGGTAATATCTTCTCTGCAGCACGGCGAGGCACAGAGAAGCCTCCATGTGTACTTGTATCACTTGCAGTAAGTGTCTTACAGAAGAACTCCATCTGTGGCCTTGCATGCTTTAGTGCAAGCTCCGATAGCTGTAAAGCCTCTTTCCCATACTAAACCAAAGTCAAACGCATGGTTTTAGGATATTGGAACAAACAAGAGACTTTTGGGGAACCACAAGTTCTAGATGCTCACTGTGTTCACTGGCTGAAGAGTCATCTGTGCATACACCTCATCAGTGTCTGGGTCAGCCTGAGGAGTGAGGACAAAAGAGGGACGGTTTTAGAATGGGTGATTGCAAGCTCCGTGTCAAAAGGACAGGAAAGGAACTGTACATTACATGCAAAGTAACGCTGTGAAGAAGACATATCAACTTTGAGGGAAGATTTGGGTAGCTTGGCACATGTGCATCAATATCCTTTTGCATAGAAGCTGCAACCTGAATCAGAAGCACAATAAGTCCAACCATACACATTCCGTTTGGAAGAAAGTGAAAAATATTAGTACTCAAATATTCAAGGTAACTTTTTGTCTTAATCTTGGAAGACATTAAATTGCAGGCAGATGAACCAAGCATCAAGTATATGGGGACCTTTTTTTTCATTATTTTCCAGTAATATACCACAAGTTGTCCTGTATTCATTGTTGCATTACTGTCACAGTGGCATGGGGAAATATTTATCTTGGTGGCGTTGTTATTTGAAAATGTGCTAGTGTGGAGACTCATCGGTACTCTGCGGATTGTGATAAAAAATTATTTCATGAAATGATTAAGAAAGTAGAGCCATTCGAACATGCTTCCCCTTTTGCTAACCCTTTCTGCAGTTTGACTAAAAAAAAAGTGGAAAGTAGTCTGCAGTTTAAAAGGAGCGCCGCATGAGTGAACTTTTCTTAGATAAACTCTTTATAAGTACTGTGATAAAGCTCTCTACCATCATGCGCAACACAACCAGATGTCATAAAAACAAAAAAGACTTTATTTCCTTTACTTTTCTTCTGAAATAGAAAGATAATTTATGTTTTCATCTTTCTGAAAAGAACACGGTAAGATTTTTTATAGAGCACCAAGACTTGTGATAAAAATAATATTTCATAATCATGTTATTCCAGTGCCAAATCTTAGGAAGCTGGGACAAGAATTACCCATCCCAGGACCATAAATGCAAGCAGCCCACATGCAAAGAAGATGCTTCATGTACACCAAACTCCTTACAAGGAAATAGTGTACAGCACACCAGAAACCAACAGAGGAAAGGAGCAAGTAGGACCCCAATAGTTCCAACCACTTTGGCAATGAGCTAACATTAGCAGGTTCTTGCACTGGAAGATATCAGAAACCGAATGATCTGAATAGGGAAAACAATCACCAGAAATCTGGTGGTAAAGCAGTTTATGGGGAAACTATTCCAGTTAGCTCAGCAACAATCAGTAGGCTCCACCAAGAAATCAAAAACTTTTTCTTTATTACTGCACTGATAGTAGCACCCTTTATAGTATACCCCTTGTATAAAATCAAAAACCAAAAACTGTTTTTTTTTATTACTGCACTGATTGTAGCACCCTTTATAATATATCCCTTGTGTAAAATCAAAAACCATTTTAGCAATCAACTCGACATGAAGCAAGAACTCACAGAATGCCAAAAAAAACACATCTTTTCACCTGAACACAGAATCAAACTACAAATTCTGGACAAGATCACAGAACACCGACATATCGATAACCAATTGAAGATTTGGTTAAATGATCCCATAGAAGACGACCAAGCACCATCAGCAGATGTTCCAAGAACAGAGCATCGCGGAGGCTGTAGCAATGGCGTCAGCGACCGTTACGTCGAGAAGCAGGAGAAGCACGGGAACGAGGAGGAGGGAGGACGCGGCCGGTCTCACTCACCTGCTCGCTGTGGCCCTGCGGGAAGTAGACGACGAGGCTGCCCACCGGCGGCAGCGACACGAGCGGGCCCGCGCAGGCGTACCACAGGTCGGCGTTGATCGCCGGCGCCTTCCGCTCCCCTGCGGGCGCATGCCGATGCCGGCGTCAGCGACATACACATGAAAAGGCGACGCCTTTCTGAACTTGGGCAGAAGATACGCCCGGAACGCGAACTGCCGGCGGCGTTCCATCGATGTCGGCGACAGATAGATGCGCAAAGAAGGAGGTGGTAGAAGAGGTGTACCTTCGCCGCATGGCGCCGCGGCGGTGGAGGCGGCCGGGGCCGCGGGGGCAGGGACGGGCGCGGGCGCGACACCAGAGCTCGCCGGGGACTGCTTCATGGCCGCGCGGGAGGTTCACTACGACTGGTGGCCCTCGAGCATGGAGCAGCGGCGGCGCGGGGCGGCGCTGCGCTGCGTCGCTGCCAGCCAGACAGCGCCGCCGGCCGGCCGGGTCGTTCTTGGCGGAAACAACCTACTACTAGTCTACTACTACCGGATGCCTAGGAGTAGTTGCTTCGGACGCGGCGCTAGGCGAGCGGCGTGGCGGCGCCTCCCCGACAACGCGAGCAGCAGCTCACGAAGACCGAGGGCCGTCCCTAGAGAGAGAGAGAGAGAGAGGACTGAAGGAGCTGCTGGCTAGTTGCTGCGTTGCCTCGGGAGTTAAAACGAAACGCTCCTGGTTTCTCGCTTTTTCCTCGTCTTCTTGCGAGACTCAAGAGAGAGAGAAGGAGGTGAACGACAGCAAGAGGATGTCGTCTACGACTACTCTCTGCAGCTCAGCTCAGCCGCCCAGCCCCGCCGCGTCCGTCGTCTCCGACGTTTTGCATAGCATTTCTAACGTTTTGGGTGTCATATCTGATAGCAAAATCTCTGGTTATAAGTTTTGGGTGTCGTATCTGATGTTATATGAGTTGTGTGAAATATTTAACATATATTTATCATATTATTATATTATTAAATCATGGACTAATCAAGCTTAAAAATTTATCTCACAAAATACTTATAATCTATACAATTAGTTATTTTGTCTATATTTAATACTCTATGCATGTATCCAAATATCATTCGATATGATAGGTAAACAAGTCCTCTTATAATAAAAAAAAATTTTCCACATGGTGAAAAGATAGTTTTTTTGAATTACACAATACACACAACGTTTGTGCATTCACCCCTATGAACATACACTAATACATTTTGATATTGTTAAAGTCATCATATGTGCCTCACAGTTCACAAAAACATCGTTTACCACTAAAAACACAATGCAGTTAAATCTAAAAAATCGAGAAAAAATGTGAGCACCAGAACAAGTTTCGGGTGAACAAGTTTCACCGCAAGGTTTTTTATATGCCTTTCCATCAAATCGTAGTAGAATTTATTTGCCTTGGAACGTGACCAATAATGGGCCGTGATACAGTGCCCATGATAGCGAGTTTACCGTGTTGAGAGACGACGTTGACGACCTTGTGTGCTCATAAAGATATTTGGATAGCATCCCCTAAATGTTGGTTAGTGCGACACGAGAGTGAATTTTTAGAATTGTGTAAATATCAACTCATAACAAGCTGATTTTGTTATCGAGTGTTCTCTACTGATTCCACGACTATTTGTGCTATCTTATTATAAAGCTTCGTGCTAGCTAGTCTTCGATTGGAAATGTAAGTCGACGAAGATATCAACGTGATCTATGAGATATACTGTAACACACTTTGAATACCAAAATCTATAAACATATAAGTTGAAATGGCTAATTTTTTTAGAGAAACGATATTGCAATGACTAATAAACTAAAGTGAATAAGGCAGATTTGGATTTGAGTGGGCTCAATCAATTCCAAATTAGTATTTGTGTAACAAAGTTGTTTTTCACTTTCTTTTCAAAATAAATTAGAAGCCGATGAAACAAGAAAACTAACTTCATCGTCTCTGCTTCCTCTAGATCTTGTAACACGAGCTAGAACCCAAAAAAAAAAAATTCCAAAGAGACCTTAACATAAGCCTAGATTGATTTATATTCCAACCTAAGTAAGCAAATTTATTGCACCTCCTCTATCAAGAAGCGTATGCCTCCATATTATCCCAGCACTGGTACTAGTTACTAGTGGGCCTGTTGACTTCAGAAGCGAAATAGTGCGTATGCAAATAGTGAATACTCATTTTAAAATTCTTTACTGAGACTAGTCTAACAACAAAAAGAAAACCAAAAACAACAATAAAACACCATTGGGCAGGCCGCAGACAGAGCCATTTTTAATTATTAATTATAATTAACTATATGTTGCGTATGAAAGTGGGTCCATATATTAATATATGTTCGTCGGTTGCGCCTATATGCCACACGGCCTTGTTCTCTTTGCATGCAAGTTGCAAGTTTTTTGCACTCTCTCTCCATCGCATCAATTTCTACCCGCATATATGGAGCATTAAATGTAAGTAAAAAAATAACTAATTATACAGTTTAGTTGTAAATCACGAGACGAATCTTTTGAGCCTAGTTGGGCCACGATTGGACAATATTTATCAAATATAAACGAAACGCTACAAAGTCAGGGGAATGCAACTTTTTTGCAAACTGAACAAGGGCGTGAATTCCAGGAATCCGACGAGTACTCCTACGCTTTTGGCTGATCACCTGCTACTATTCTTTCCTGTTACAAGTATTACACAATGCTGCATACCTATATTTAGAAAATAAAAAGGAGTATATAGTTCAAGTAACCAACATTCCAAAATCGTGTGTTTTAGTGAAAGCATGCTAGTGAATCCTATTCCTATATCCACGTGGTAAGCACATAGTTTTTTCCCCCTTTACATGATGTAAGCATCGCCGCTTCACCCTCTTCAGAGAAGTGTAACTACCCGTGACTCATGGATGGGGTCGAATCAGTATATCCGAACAAGAACATAAAGGTTAAGTGAGAATGTATTTCAGAAAGAGTGTTCGATGAGAGCATATGCAGAATAAATTGAGATTCTATTTGGGTGTCTGCGTAAGCAAATACAACATATGCAACTACCCGTGAAACTAGCACGGGTCGAGCGAGAGCCGCCCCTGATTGCCCCTCCACCACAACAGAGGGCGAGAACCAGGAGGCCCCTACCTATCAGGCGCAGGAGCAAACGGATAGCCGCCCAATCATTGGCTCACATACTGGCCTCTCGACAGGGCGTGGTACTACTCGAGTAGCGGTTTGGTATCGCACCGCTGGCCAGCCCGGTTTCACCGCCGTCCAAGGGAATACTCGACGCATTGCATTCCGGGACCTCCTCGTCGAGCCAACTGGAGGCCCTTGATGCGGCGTTTTCAGCGTACAACGAGCGTGCGTGGGAGCTCTTCGTCGAAGACCCGTAGGGCACGTCGATGCTCGCATTTTGGTTGTTTTCTTTTATGCAATATCGAACCAGGGAGCAGTCTGTTGATAGACCACCTAGCGCGCCAGATGCGCATTGTTTGTCCTAAAACTTTAGTTTCGGCTGATATCAAAAGTATATATGTATGTATACTCTAGATGTCCCATAATTTAACGTACGTGGCAATGATATATAGAATGTCTGGTGCTGCTTGGTGGCGTGCACATGCATTTTTGTCAACAGCTTGCTGGATCCCAGAGATCCTTCCAAGAAATTCAGACGCAAACTCAGATAGATGAAATTCTCCATCATAGGTGTGAAGTGAATGTGTGATCCACATCATATATTAGTATTGTGATTATTATAGTTATAACTAATATGATGCAGCCACCACATCATACCCTTTTTGAGCTGCTAGCTAGTGTACTTTCTGACCTGTAGAATTAGAAAGGCCGATTTGGCATGTGAATTAGTAGGATCATCAGCAGCGTATGATTGCGAGGTTAGTTGGGATGTTTAAGGTATCCATCCGGTTGGCATGGTAATGGCAATGAGAGAAAGAGAGAGAGGAGGACATGTCCAGCTACTTGAGCCTGTCATACAGGGACAGCCCGCCGGCCGGCCGGCCCGCCCGATCTCCTCTCATCATCAGCAACCACCACACCATCTCATCTCTCTGCGCTCTGTGTTTGGTCTCCACCTGAGCAGTGTCCAGTTGCAAAGGATTCCGTACATAGCTTATGGTGATGACTGCTATATTGGATTTTCTTTTTTGTTTTCTTTACATCCTTCAATCTCAAATTAAGGCCATGTTTAGTTGAGTTGTAGCTTTTGATGAAAAAAATTAGTAGTGAACTATATAAAAGATACAGAGAATGCGGGCTGTAAGAGAAACCAAAAGCTCTTTGGTTTAGAAGCTATGGCTTCGTTTAAAATTTGCTGTCTCATTCTCTTATTTATAAGCAGGATCCGCTCGTCAACCACACGCACAACTTCTCCCTCTTCTCGTCAGCCAAATTAAATGCTCACTCGTCGGATCTAACGAGAGGGGCAGCTAGAGAGGGAGGGGCCATGAGAGTCCCGCAAGAGCCGAGGAAGGGCCGCGCCATCGGGACAGCCGAAACAAACCCGAGTCGACGGCACCAACGGGGCCGTGCCGTCGAGGCCTCGCCATCGGAGCCGCGTCCATAAATTGCAAGACAATTCAATTCCTTCGTGGAGAGTCAAACTTGTGTTGCTTTAGTACATCCTCACTCAGCAATCGGCATGGCAACAACATGTTAATCGAAAGGAAGCCGAGTCGCCTCTAACGTGTTATCACGCTTGGAGGAGTAATTTACGTCAAAAGTTGTTCTTTTTATGAGTTATAAATACGTCAGAGGTCCATTAACTTTTGTGAACAAGTTTCAGTTAGATCCACCAACTTAGAAAGTGACTTTTTAGATCCATCAACTTGTGAGCAGATTTCGGTTAGGTCCATCAACTTAGAAAGTGACTTTTTAGATCCATAAACTTTGTATGACGTATGACTAAGGTCTATATCGCTCCACGTGGATTTCTTGCGCTGATGTGATCTGCTAATTTATTCGTCTGAAGCAGTTGTTAACTATTCATTTCATCAAACACGTTATTAACGAGACTTCTTGCGCTGACATGACCTGCTAATTTATTCGCCTGAAGCAGTTGTTAACCATTCATTTCATCAAACACGTTGTTAACGAGCGCCACCTCCACCAGCGGGCGCGAGAACGAGCCGCCGCCACGGCCAAACGGACGCGCAGGCATATAAGCAGGCCTACTGTGGCCATGCAGACGAGCACCGTTGCCACTATGGCCCCGACAACACACGAGCAGGCCATCATGGCCATGAGAGCCGTAGCGGCCTGCTCGTGGCGGCACAGGAGCGCCGTTGTGAGCCGTGGCGCCCTAACTGAAAGAAGGGCGGGCGGGCGGGCAGGGGCTCGCCGAGCCCAGCCCAGCCCGTGCTTGTACGCACGGCTACTGTGCTCGCGCGCGGTCGCGGGAGCGGGCCTCGACCCGGGAGGCCAACCAGGAAAACGAATCGCTCCGAAGTGTCGCCCGTGTCACCGCGACACGCAGGCCTGGCCTGCCGTAGCAGACTCCTAGCAGCGGCAGCGGCAGAGGCAACAGGAAATGATTGAGGGGACGCGTGTGGCAGGCCGGGCGCGGGTGCCTGCTGCGTCCGACAGCATTTTCCGGCCGCCGCACTGCCGCCTCGCCGGGGACACCACCCCTCGCCCGCCGGCTTTTCTACCACCCTCTGTCCCCCGCCGGTGTCCGTCTCACCGTCTAGTCAATCCAATCCAATGCCGAGGCTTTCGGCACTGGACAGCAGGCGCCCCTCTGCTAGTGACTGCCGCTGTTGCTCGGGCTGCAGCAGAGCAGTGCTGCCGAAGCATCAGGCATGCGACCGTCCTCGTCGGCGGCGGCAGGAAGGACAGGGAACGGAATGGAATGACATCCAGCTGAGCCTTTTTGGCCTTTGGCTCCGCTCCTCCTACAGTACGAGTATTCATTCTTGCCTCCTACAGGCTACTGTAGAGCACGGGTAGTCGTACAGTAGGAGGAGGGCCTGGCGGACATCGGTGTCTGTGTCAGCGTGCCCCGGCTCCCCTGCAGTCCTGTTCGCTCGTGCGCCTCGGGAGTTGTGCACACCAGCAGCCCCAGGTCGTTGAACCGAGGGCAGGAGCTCGGCAGTCGGGACGGGACACAAAGCTGCGCTGCGTTCTTTCGCCCTTTTCTTTGTCTAATCTAATAAAGCTGGGATTATTAGATATTCAAATATTATTTTCCTTTCTCACTAAATTAGCTGCCTTATCAGCCGGCTTATTTCACCAGCTAAACACTCCTCTTTTTTTTGTTTGCAGTTAGCAACACAAAACCATGCAAATACTCTAGTGAATAGGAGTAGAAGATTATATCTCATTCACTATGAAAATATATATATTCCACAACAAATTTAACGACATTTATTTTTTATCATAAATGTTAATAATGTTCATTAAACTTTAGGACCCATTTGGAATGCTCCAATGTTGATGAAATATAGAAACAGATATAGGATAGGAATACATATGTAAAACAGGGAATTTTACAGGAAGGAGTGTGTGTTTGAATAAGTGCAAGAAAAATATAGGAACCGAAGTATAAAGTAAAGTTTTCTCTTTTTTTATCAATCTGTTTGGCTGCTTTGCAGCGCGGCTGCTGCTGGCTGCCCCTACAGTAACTTTGTGAGAGCTGACACAGCAACAACACAGCTTAAAAAACCAGCAGCCAAACACGTTTATAGCTGAACCTATAAATCAAACGGTGCTACAGTAGCATAACCATAGGAATATGGATTATACATTTTTTCCATTGTTTTAACTATAATCTAAAGGAGGCCTAAATCATGACTTCTCGAAATAAAGGAATTTTATCTTTTTATAGGCGGAGGGAGCATGTGCACTACAGGCCCTTTAATTGATGGAGCTTTGTCTAACTTCGGTTCCTTTGTACTCGTACCGTGTAACAAAAGTTGTTTTCATTCTTTTTTTTTTTTTAAAAAAAACTGTGAGTAGGTCAAGTCATGGTTTTTGGCTTTACTGGCTCCGGTTTTTTCTACCTGCTGTATTTTCAGCTAGAGTCGTGCCAAATTTCGGCTTCAAGTACGACTCCAATTTCTCCGTACAGTGTGTCAATAAGCCAGACCAGTAATAAGCTGGAGCCGGAAAGCATGTTGTCAGCAATTAAGCTAAGATCATGGTTCAAGCCTTAAAGGCATATATAGCCTATAGGTCATCATACTCGCAGTGGCGTGGCGTCATAGCTGGCCTACTCGCAGTGTTCATACTAGCCATATCATATTATAATAACAGTGCTTGCTGTAATTTTGTTTTATGATTGTGGCTGTTTGTAGTTAATACTTAATAATACTACTAGTAGTACGTAGATAGTAGTACTCCGACTATACTAGTTGCTCTTTTCTTGCCGCCGCAGCGGCAAAAAGTTGTCTAGGCCACGTTTCTTTGCTCCACTAGCAACTAGTTGTCCCAAACCAACTTTTTCTGAGCTTTGATCATCGATGGCTGAAACTTTAAAGGAATTTTTTCATCAAAAAAACTTTAAAATATTTTCTATCGTAAGCTACAATATCCATCTTAAATAGTAGTAGTGTGTATATATATCTCTTCGAGCAAGAAGTTATGACCCTTTGGATGCACCAGTAATTGGTGGCTACTCCCTCCATTCCAAATTATAAGTCGTTTTGACTTTTTTACATCTATTTTGCTATACATCTAGATATAAAATATGTCTAAATATATAGTAAAATAGATATATAAAAAAAGTTAAAGCGACTTATAATTTAGAACAGAAAAGTATAAGATTCATCAAATACTCCACTGATCTGTCATCTTTTTGCACATGTTTATTTCACACCGAGCTAGGGAGAACGTTCCTAAGTACAAATAACCCATGTAATTCGTCATTTAAGAGGAGATGGCAGGGCGGAGCAATATGATCTAGGAGGTGCAAATGCACTCCGTCAAAATTAAAAAAAACAATGGTTGTGATTAAAATTCCACCATATTTACACTCATAAATAAATTTTATGCACCCTCCTTCAAACTACTCTAGCTTCACCACTAGGAGTGGTATCGATATGTTATGATAATTAAGTATGAATCTTCTTTGAGAACTCATAGAGTAATCTCCTCGGTGATATCTCGGGTCATCGTGATACGCCTCGAAGATGTGGGCGCCCCCTCCCCAACCCCTAGCCCCGACGGCACCCCGCCGCCGCCGCCGCCGCCACCGGCCGCCACCTTGGCGCCGGCGCCCCCTCCTCCCCGCCCCACCCACCCCCCTTCCTCTTCATGCGTCTCCCCGCCCCGCTTTGGGCGCGCAGCGTGGTCGTGAGCACGCCCCCAGCCTGCCGCCCGCCCACCGACTGCCGAGCACGGCCGCCCCCCAGCTTGAGCCCCGCCGAATCCGGCGGCTCGGGCCGGGGTGGGTGGTGGCCCAGCGGCCCTCCGGCGCCCGGTGGGCGCGTGGGCAGCGCCCACCCGGCCCCGCGTTCCGGCGGCCGGCGCCCCCGGCCCCGCCCACCGGGTCGGCCCAGCCAATGATCCCAAGCCTGCCGAGGGCGCGGGGCTCGGGCCCCTCAAGAACGGCGTGCGGCCGCCCGATAAGCCCCGTCGGCCCGTCCCCACGCCGCGCCGCCGTCTCGACCACGTCGGCGCCCGCCCGGCGGCGTCAATCGGGAGGAGCCAGGCGGCCGGAGCTTCTTCCCCTTCTCCCACGGCGAGGATGCGCGCCGTCGTCGACCCTCTACCGGGGCTAGGCCTGCCGTGACGGGGCCGCCCCCTGTCGCCCCCCGTTGCCCACCACGTTTGACGGCATGCCCCAACCACGCAGGGCCGCCTCCTCCGCTATGACGGCCCCGCCCCTGGCTCCCTCGGCGCGCCTCCCCGGTGTGCGGCCCAGCGGCTGGGCCCTCGCCAGATGCCGCCCCCTTCATCCCCTCCGGTCGTTTTAAGGCACAACGGTGGGAGGACGGCTACTTCACGGACTGCTCCGGCGACGACGACCTCGACCTCCTCGAGCCGGAGGAGCCTCACCGTCCGTCGGGCGGCACGCCCCTCCACGGCTCCCTTGGCGCCAACGCGAGAACTTCGGTCATCGGCGAAGGCCTCGTTGCGGCGAGGTGGCGGGGGAGCTTAGCGGCAAGTGCCACGAGGGACGCCGCCGTAGCCCTCCCCTTGCCCCGTGCCGAGGCCGGGCGCCAAGGCGCCGGTCCGCATGCGCCCCGCCGAGGAGGAAGCCCGCCCGACCCGATTGCCCCAGACGACATACGCTTGGCCCAGGGCCGGTGGCTCCCCCACGTGTGCCGGTGCACCAACGGCTTGGGCCCAACTGCCGCGCCTCCACGCCGGGACAAGGACGGGTGGCAGGTCGTCCCTTCCGCAGCACCCGGAGCCTAAACGGCGTCGTCGCGACGGCACTTCGACGGGCTGCCGCCCCGGGTGGAGGACCCGACCGCGTCCGCGGGAGGTGCAGGACCGCTGCCTTAACTGCCTCTCCACCGCCCACCGAGTCGCCACCTGCAAGAGACCTCCGCGCTGCTTCAACTGCAATGGCATCAACCACTACGCGCGCGAATGCAGCGTCCCACGCCGCCCACTACGGGCCCGGGCTGGGTCGGCTGTTGGCCGCTTGGTTCGACAGCGCCGGGCGACTCATGAATGAGAACCGACCAATTTATAAAAGCATAAGTGAAAAAAAAATCACTCGCTAAGCAAGCAATTGTCACACTTAAGCCGTTATAAACCCGGTAGTCCGGAAATCTCGAAGGATTTCAAACCAAACATCATCAACCAAGATCGTATGGGTTTAGCGTCACCATTCGCATGTTACAACATTTCACAAATAGTTAAACAACATCGAGTCACGGAAAATAAGTTATTACAAACCGAGTCTTCAAATTCAAATAGCGGAAGTAAAGTAGTTTTAGAAGCTCAACCCAACTCACACATTTCGGATAAATAAAGTGCCGAGCCCACGCTATCCATCAAAAGCATGTTGGGGAGAATAGTAGAGATTGACCTTGCCCCAGGTCTTCTAGTCCACGGGAAAAAGACAAGTGGCGCAGTACCCGTGGAAGGTATGCCCGTCTGCACAAACAACAAGCGGGGAAAACCCTGAGTACAAGAAGGTACTCAGCTAGACTTACCCGGCTGACTCAAAAGTAAAAGACTCCTAGGAGTATGACAGGCTTTATCGGGAGGTAGCTCGACTCATTTGCACAAAAGCGGTAGTAATATTTAAAGTGACAGAGTAGGTGCATATCTCTTCTCTAAACACTTAGAGAAGTGCGTAAAGAAGGGGTGGCGTCTTGTGGACACACTTGCATACACGCACAACATGAATACAAGAAGTACTACTACTACTCATAGACAAGTATCACATTTCAGACATGGTACTCCAATGCATGACCAGCAAGTACAACTTAATTGAAAATGCACAAGAATTGCTATAAAAGTCATAAAATCATTTAATCCCATTACTTATCATTTCATGTGAATAAATAGGCTTGAACTGTGACCTCTATCTAGACAGTTCAGAAAATTCTACAAAAATTACAGGAGATACACTATGCTATAACAGAGCCATGATAAAATTTGTAGCACATTTTATCCAGTATAACAGTCTACACAAAAAAGTGAAGCAACAGGCCAGAAATGCACATTTAATAACTTTGCATTATGAAAAGTATCAAACAACAGATTTCATATTTTTATCTAGAACTTCTTAGCACAAGAGCAGTCAGCAAAAATTACCAGGGCATAATTCCACATATTTTATTTATTAAAAATCATACAAGAATTAGCCCAGAATTGAAATTAAATCATATTCCAATATTTTTGTACAGTAACTGCATGCCATTTATTTTTCCCAGCAACTACATCACAAATAGAGTCTAGCAAAACAAGAATCACATTTTTCAGAGCAATATACAATTTACCATGCATTTAACCAGTTTTCAGCCTTTTAATCAATTAAATAAATCCATACAGAAAAGTACCACAAAAATTGCACCACATATTTTTCTTAGGTAGATCTACTCAGTAGAAACCTAACAAAACAATCCCCATCAAATTTGGATCACATTTGTGCAAATCATAAATCAAAAAGCATTTCATGCATTTTCTGAAAACAAAATAAAGAAAAGGGCCGAGCCCTGGCCTGCGTGGACTCGGTCCAAAGGACCATGAGCCACTGCCAGGCGGGACCCCGCGGTCCACGGCCCCACTGGCCAGTCGGCCGAGGCGGGCGTGGTCCGACGGCGAGAGCTCGGGCGACGAAGCTCCCCCCTGGTAACCGAGGACACCGTCGTGCCGGCGATGGCGACGAGGCGCACCCATGGACGCACTCAGCGTCTCGCTGCAGCGAACCCTAGCTACCAACGGCGGCGGTGATGGCGGCACGGGCGGCTCGGCACGGGCGGTGGAGTCGCCGCCTCTCGGCAAAAAGCGAAGCTCCGACGAGGAGCGCACCGCGTCTGCGGCGAAAAGGGCGGATCTAGTTCTAGGTTTGGGGTGTGTGTCGGGCGCCGGAGGTTCTCGGCCGCGTGCATGGCGGCACGGCGGCGGAGGGAAGCTCCGGCGAGCAATGCGCGGCGGCCGTTACGCGCGTATTGTTCCGATTGAGCGTGGCGGATGCTCGATTCGAGTCCGGGCGGCCCGGTGCGCGGCGCGCGCAGAGCGAAGGGGGAGCAAGTGAGACGGTGACGCGGTGGCGCGCGAGCCATGGAGTTTCGGCCATGGCGCGGCTGCGGTGAACGGGCGCAATGCGCCCCTTAGGCACGGTGGCGACGGTGGGCGGTGGCGAGGTGGAGCAAGGTGAGGCGGAGGGGTGCGCTGTCGCGTCGCCGCGGCGCTCGCCGACGGCGATTTTAACGGGCGGCGGTGGTGGGCGGTTCGCGCGGGGCGGCGTTTGCCGGGCGAGCAAGGGCAGAGCGAGAGAGAGCAGAGCGAAGCGGCGAAAAATGGAAACGCGAGCGTTCCATTTCGGGCGACGGCCGGGTGACGCGGCCGGCGGGGGCTCGCTTCCTCAGCCGCCGGCCGCCACTTGCGCGGGCGGCGGCCGCATGGAGCGCGGCGGGCGACGCGCCCGCGTCCGGTTCATTACGGGCGCCTGGCTCAGCGGCGCAGCCGCGCGGGAGTGGAGCGGCCGGGTGGGCGGCGTGGGCCGAAAGCGGCCCGGTGGCTTGCGCGGCTCTTTTTTTTTTTTTTTGAATTTAATTTGAAATTGAAACCAAATGCAACTTTTTGATGAGTTTGCAAGCATTTTCAAGAGAAGCTCTAAAAATAAAAGTTGTAGATCTTTTTAAAATAAACAACTTTCATTTAAGGCTCATCTCAAAATTCTGAATAAATTTTGAAATACGATTTTATTTTGAATTTAGGGTATAAAAGGGAATTTTTCCAATTTATTTTCTTTTGCTCCAAAATGCACCAAATCTTTTGCAATAAATTTTGTTAAATCATTTTGAAAGGCTAGGCACTTGGATCCAAACTTGATCAAGTTGTTTGCAAGACAATTAATTAACTAATTAACAATCAAGCAAGCAATTTAATTAATCAACAATGCAACACATAAAAATGACAATGCATTTAGGTTAAATGCTTGATGATGCTTATGCATGATTAGTGAAGGTTTAAAGTTAATTAATTGTGTGCCTAATGCATGCTTAACACCGAGGTGTTACAGCCCTACCCCTTAAAGAAATCTCGTCCCGAGATTTGGGTTTACTAACCGTGTTTTATGGAATTCGGGATAAACTTCTTTCGGGTAATCCTCGGTTTCCCATGATGCATCTCTATCATCATGGTAGCTCCACACAACCTTGTAAGTGCGCACTAGCCGGTTCCGGTAACTCTTTCTTTGCTATCAACAATCCTCACAGCTCTTCTTTATAGACCGGATCAGTTTGTCAACTTCAAATCTTACTCATCGACTCTTTCTTCGAGCACACGCAAACACTTTTTCAGTTGAGAGACGTGAAAGACCGGAAAGATAGAACTCATTGACTCAGGCAACTGCAACTTGTAAGCGACTTCACCTCTTCTTTCAAGAATTCTGTACGGGCCCACATATCTTGGTGCAAGCTTCCTTTTGGCTCCAAACCTTTGGGTACCTTTTTTGGGGGAGACTCTCGGATATACATAGTCACCCACCTCAAACACCAAAGGTCTTCTTCTATTGTCGGCGTAACTCTTTTTTGTCGGGACTGTGCGGCCTTCATGTGCTCTTGGATAGTTCGAACTTTCTCTTCAACCGGGGAACAAAGTCAATACCGTAGTATCTCCTTTCTCCCCGCTTCGACCCAGTTCAACGGAGTTCTACACTTTCTGCCATATAAAGCTTCAAATGGTGCCATCTTGATACTTTCTTGATAGCTGTTGTTGTAGGAAAACTCAGCCCGGGTAGCCAAGATTCCCACGAACCCTTGGCGGATAGCACACAAGCTCTCAACATATCTTCAAGAATTTGATTAAGTCTTTCGGTCGACCCGAAGTCCGAGGATGATAAGCGATCTTTGTGCAAAAGAACTTAGTACCCATACCTTCATGCAAACGGGTCCAAAAGTGAGCAAATGAACTGCGATCCTCTATCGATATCACGATGGTCTTGGGTACCCCATGCAAACGGACAATCTCTTCAATGTAGAGGTCAGCATATTGAGGTGGTCTCAGTAGGTTGTCTTGACAGGGTAAGAAGTGAGCTGACTTGGTTAGTCGATCAACGATTACCCAAATTGAATCATTACCCTTTTGTGTAGTTGGCGGACCCGTGATGAAATCCATACTAATGTCATCCCACTTCCAAGCGAGAACCGGTAGCGGCTTTAACAAACCTGCTTAGCTTCATGTGAATGGCCTTGACACGACAACAAGTATCGCATCGAGCCACATATGCTTTGCTATCTCTTTCTTCATCTTTGTCCACCAATATCGAGGTCTCGGATCATGATACATCTTGTTACTTCGGGGGTGAATGGATAACTTGGAAAGGTGAGCTTCATCCATTATCTTGTTCTTGAGTTCTCTATCCTTCGGCACGACAAGGCGAGTGTCGAACCAAAGTACACCATTGTCATCCACTCAAAATGCGGAATTGATTCTTTCTTCATTCTTTCTTTGAGGTGGTAGATACCGGGGGTCGGTCTTTTGGCCTTCAATGATCTGTTGGTCGAGAGAACATCGAACTTAGATATCATGCGGGGATCGCAGGATGCATCAAATTGAATCTTTCTTCAACCAACGGCTTCACAAAGATGGTGATGTGATTTGCGACTCAAGGCATCTCGCAACTACATTTGCCTTCCTGGGGTGATAGTGCACGGTCAAGTCGTAGTCCTTGATCAACTCTAACCATCTTCGCTGCCTCATGTTAAGCTCGGGTTGGGTGAAAATGTACTTGAGACTTTTGTGATCTGTATAGATATTGCACACATTTCCCAACGGATAGTGCCTCCATATCTTCAAGGCATGCACAACTGCAGCTAACTCTAAATCATACGTGGGATAATTGACTTCATGCTTTCTCAACGGCGTGAAGCATAAGCAATCACTCGGCCTTCTTGCATCAAGACACAACCCAAACCAGTTTTGGATGCATCACAAGACACATCAAACGGCTTCGATATCTGGGCCGTGCCAAGACAGGGCAAGCGATGGTTAGCAACTCTCGCAGGTGCGGAAAGCTGCCTCACAAGCCTCTGTCCCGACAAACTTGTGCTCTTTTGTAACAGCACTCGTCATGGGCTTGGCAATCTTAGAGAAATCTGGAATAAAACGGCGATAATACCCCGCCATTCCAAGAAAACTCCGAACTTCATGAACAGATGTCGGTGGTTGCCAATCCATGACCTCTTGTACTTTGTCTGGGTTAACTGAAATACCATTCTCGGATATGATGTGACCAAGGAAAGCAACTTCCTTCACCAAAACTTCGCACTTTTTAAACTTGGCGTACGGCTTGTGCTCTCTAAGTCCGGTGAGCACGACTCTCGGATGATGGGCATGTTCTTCTTCATCGATAGAATAAACCGAGAATGTCATCCAAGAATACAATCACGAACTTATCCAATTCGGGCATAAAGACTGAATTCATAAGATACATAAACTATGCAGGGACATTCGTCAAGCCAAATGACATAACGAGATACTCATACAACCCGTACCTAGTGACGAAAGCGGTCTTATGCACATCTTTCCGGACGAATCTTGATTTGATGATACCCCGATCTCAAATCAATCTTGGAAAACACTTTTGCTTTAGACAACTGATCAAACAGAATATCAATTCTCGGCAGAGGGTATTTGTTTTTGATTGTTACGGCATTGAGCGGCCGATAATCAACACATAGCCTCAAGGAATGATCTTTCTTCTTCACAAACAAAGCCGGACAACCCCATTCAGAAGTACTTGGCCTGATGAAACCCAACTTCTTCAGCTCAAACAGCTGTTTCTTCAACTCTGCTAGCTCATTGGGAGGCATACGATAAGGTCTCTTGCATATCGGAGCTGTACCAGGCACTAGATCAATTGCAAACTCAATGTCTCTGTCAGGCGGTAGCCCAGGTAAATCTTCAGGAAAAACATCGGGAAACTCACAAACTACTGGAATCTCAGCCAGAGAAGAAACTTGAATAGCATATGTCAACTTGGTCATGTCTGCCACTCGAGGCAACAACACTTGGAAAGTGTTTTGTCCCAGAGGATCCGTGAGAGTAATGGTTCTATTCCCAGTATCAATCACAACTTGCTTATCTTTCATCCAATCCATCCCCAAGATTACATCCATAGTTAACCCGGGTAGAACTACCAAATTAACTCTATATGCTTTATCTCCAATTTCAAAAATTGCACGTTCAAGCATCCGGTTAGATAGGGACATCGGCACCGGCCGAGCCGATGCGGTACCCATAATCTAATTGCTTAAGTTCTAATTCATGTGATCGTGCATATGATTGACTCATAAAAGAATGCGATGATCCGTAATCAAATAAAACAACCTGCAGGATGATTGTTGACAAGAAACGCACCCTTGAGTGATCGGGTTCTCCTTCGGGAATCTCATTTATGGAGGTGTGGTGAGCACGAGCTTGGTAGGTCGTCTGCTTCTTTGGGTAGGGACAATACTTAGCGAAGTGACCCGGTTGATTGCGGTTGTAACACGGGCCCCGCACGCCAGTGCATTGGCGATAGGACCACCAGTCCTAGCTTGAGCTTGAGGTGCGGTGGGCGATAGCCCCTCTGGTTCTTTGGAGGTGGTGGAGCATTCCTCTTTGGAGCAGTGCACGGAACCTTGAGTTCTGAACAGAGGGCGATACTGGCGGCGGTTAGGCATTGGAGGTCGGAATCGGGAAGACCCTCCCTCGAAGTTCCTCTTGCGGTTCTTGGAAGCGGCGTGCAAGTTGTTGTTGTTTTCTTGAGTCAAGCAATCACCGATGAACTCATTGAATGTAGTCCTCGAACCGATACCCATGGTTTTAGCCATCTTTGTATTGAGACCTCTTTTGAAACTTTCTATCTTCTTCTCTTCGGTGTCCACGTATGACGGAGCATAACGGGACAGATTATTGAACTCTTGCGCATACTCATTCATACTCTTGTTACCTTGAGTGAGCTTCATGAATTCAGATACCTTCATAGCCATCAAACCCGGTGGAACATAAGTCTTTGCGGAACATCCGGGTAAAAGCTGCGCCCGGTGATTGGGGTGTTTGGCGGGAAAGTGGCACGTTGATGAGACCACCACATTCCAGCCGGCCCCTGCAGCTGATGTGCCCCGTACTCAACCTTCAGCGTCTCGGTCATGCGCAAAAAGACGAAACTTGTCTTCCATCGTGTTGATCCACTCGAGAGCCTCGGCGGTTCCTTAGCTTGCAAGAACTTGGGTGGATCCGTGTCCGAAAAATCCTTGAAAGAGTCATGATTGGTTGACTGACGGTCACGGTGGCCTCCGCGACCGGTGTTTGCTGCGATGTCGCGCAATCGGCCTCCATGTTGCGCCGACCGCCAAGGAACTGTTGAAAAAGTTGCTCACGGTGTCAATGGTGGTGGAGGTGGTGGTGGCGCCTCCGTCGGGGTTTGCTCCGTTACCCCCCTTTTCCTCCGTTGCCTCCGTTGCTACCATTTCCACCATTTCCGCCATTACCATCACCATTGTCTCCTTGGCCGGATCCGTCACCAACCAAGGACCCATCGGCGACGGCGAAAAGCCAACCATCTGCATATTTCAGCATCAAGTAATCATTAGGTGATGTTACAACATTGTAAGCGAATGTAATAATCATGCCAATGAATTATTGGGGAAAATAAATTCATTCTCAACACATAGGCATAAAGATTCACTCCCACAATTTATAACATCACTAATTCGGTTACGGAATAAAAGCATCCTCCAGGGCATACAACATCCAAAATTGCCAGCATACATACACTGGACTTTAGGCGTTCAGATAGCACCACAACACATGACGATCCAATACACATGAGTCATATCTCATATAAGTTACATGCCAACAACAACAAAAGACAAGAGCGCAACTACGACTAGCGATGAGACTACTAGCCTACTCGTGCTCGCTACCGACGCCGGACTCAGCCCCCTGAACAACGTCGTCGTCGGGTGCGGGGCTCGGGTGCGGTGGAAGGTCGGCGTCCTCCTCGCCACCATCGGGGTCGATGACTCCGGCTCCATCTCGGCAGCTCCAGGCGCATGGTGACCATGAACCTGGTTGTACGAACCGTGGTACTCCCCGTGCAACCGGGTCAATGTACTTTGCTTGCGGTCAAAGAGCCGATGCCCCCACCGGTGGGCGTCGTTCCGGGCTTCATTCCTCTCAGTGACCAACTGGGCCATCATCCTGTCGGCGTTCTTCTCGTACTTCTCATAGCGTGCAACACGTGCGCGCAAAGTCTCGAGCTCCCTGGTGACCTCTCTCACATCTGCCTCAACCTCATCTCTAGTAGCTATGATGGTGTCCATCTGCTGCCTCAAGTCTCGGATTTGGTCCGAGTGCTCCTTCTTCATTTTCTTCTCATTCTTCCACATAGCCTTGTTCCAGTCACTCAGCTTGTACATTGTTGCTTCAAGTGGCATCGTATGCCCGCATCATGGCATACATGGAACTCATAGCCGTGTTATCACCGCCATCAATCTCGTCAACTCCCCCCCAACGTGCACGGCTAGGGGACTGCTCCCAAACAGTGTCCTGAGGGTCATCCCTAGGAAAAGTCCCTGCCAAAGCCGTTGCCAGGCTCAGAGGAAAGCGCTCCATGATCTGGCGGAGCACATGGAATGCGGCTCTGCTAGCCCCATCCTGTGCGGTGGCACCAGTGGCACGGACACGCCACCCGTCCCCACTCGAGTCCCGGTAGAGTGGAGGAACAATGATCTCCACCGCAACCAAGTCATCTCCACGACGTGGCTCCTCTCAGAACCCAGGAGTAGACGGGCCGCTGCTCCTCAGCGTATCCGGCGTGACCTAGCACCCTCCAGAGAAGCGTGGGCATGCCAAACTCCTCAAGAAAGTGATCCTCCCTGATCACAGTGCGTGGTGCTAGCTGACGGCGAGGTACCCTGCCCCCGGTGGACTTGCGTGCGGTTTGCTTAGTGCGAGCCATCTGTCAGAAATTTATCCCGGTAAGACAAGTTATTAATTAACCAAATTTTAATGGGCAGAAGTAATCAATTTGTAAGGGAAGGTAAAAGTAATGACATGAGATGAACAAACATGATGAATGCACGTATCTTACGTTCTCACAAACTTAGCAAAAATAATTCTAGCGGAAATACGGTGGCATACAACGTTCTCTCGTAGCGTATAACTAGTCGTTCTACACGAATCGCTTGTTATGTACCGCAGAAAAATCCACTTCACCCATCCCAACAAGTATGAATAAATGCATTGCGGGAAGTAAAGATTAAGCACTCACACGCACGTGCATTCCCAAATACACGCACATGTAGTACATCTACCCGATCCTCGTCCAATGACGGCATCGTCTCAACAGACGGCACAACCCACAATTAAACACCTTGGTAAGTACATGGTTTTGACATGTAAATACTTCCGGTATCACACTAGCACTCCCCTAGATTGCCGGTTGGACAACCATGCTCTCACAACTCCCACTTACCGAGGCGTAGAGGCATTTTGAACCATACATTACCATCCAAGCAAATGGCACCCATACAATTACCTTGCTTGCATGGGCAAATGATCAAAATAAAAATATGATGCAAGCCCCCAAGTTAGTACTTAAATAGCCACCTAGAGTCCTTATTTGGGCATAAAGGATATGACCACTGGCACACTCTTAGTTTTGCAAACGTATTTTCTCAAAAGACTTATAGATCTATAAGTTGAAATCCAGTTTTGGAAGCAAATTCTTTTGTTTTAATTAGACATGTGAACAATGTCGCTAAACCTTGCTCGATGCCACCACAATGAGACCCGACCAATTTATAAAAGCATAAGTGAAAAAAAAATCACTCGCTAAGCAAGCAATTGTCACACTTAAGCCGTTATAAACCCGGTAGTCCGGAAATCTCGAAGGATTTCAAACCAAACATCATCAACCAAGATCGTATGGGTTTAGCGTCACCATTCGCATGTTACAACATTTCACAAATAGTTAAACAACATCAGAGTGCGGAAAATAAGTTATTACAAACCGAGTCTTCAAATTCAAATAGCGGAAGTAAAGTAGTTTTAGAAGCTCAACCCAACTCACACATTTCGGATAAATAAAGTGCCGTGGCCACGGTCCTATCCATCAAAAGCATGTTGGGGAGAATAGTAGAGATTGACCTTGCCCCAGTCTTCTAGTCCACGGAAAAAGACAAGTGGCGCGTGCACCCGTGGAAGGTATGCCCGTCTGCACAAACAACAAGCGGGGAAAACCCCGAGTACAAGAAGGTACTCGGCTAGACTTACCCTACCGACTCAAAAGTAAAAGACTCCTAGGAGTATGACAGGGCTTTATCGGGAGGTAGCTCGACTCATTTGCACAAAAAGCGGTAGTAATATTTAAAGTGACAAATCAGACTTAATTATCCCTATTTAAACTAGGTAAGCACCTATACTATTCATCATTATAGTATATTATTCATGAGTAAGCAAGCAAGTAGTAACCGTAGCCATAAACATCGACTCAACTCATCATCATCATTAACCATATTCCATAATCATTACTACGATGTTGCGGCTCAAGTCAAGGTGTTCACCGTCCAGAACGATGGCGATTCGAATCGATTACTACCGAGCTCGGGGGGTATTCCTCACACAAACCACACTCACCCGCTAAAGTGAGCTACGAATCACCGTGGCACGTATCCAGAAAACAAAGCGCGGTCTCGCATGGAGCCACCGTACCCGGGGACCGCCCGACGCCTTTAGCCGCCCAAGCCGGACCTCGGACTTACTCTTCCGCCCCCTGTGGTCCCCCATCCATCTCCAATACGGTGCAAACGGGTCGAGAACCGGCCCGGATAGTGTTAGGCTTCGCAGGCGTCGGAAGTGCTTATCCGGCCAGCCTAAATGTAAGGCATGCGTTCAATATGACTTGGGGTACAACAACGGTGCGGTCCTTAATCGACACTGCACGGAATCACTATGGTCCAACAACCCCATAAGACTCCGTCCGGTCTCCATTTATCATAACCGAACCATCAACCGATGATATCAACATAAGCTTTTCCATTAATAGCAAGTAACCACCTATACTCGCGGATGACGAAAATCACCCGACTTCTACCGTCTAAGCAAGCTAAGCATATTACTCGCCCTAGACTAGCGGGGGTGTATCAAGGGGGGATAATCAATGGTAAGCAAGGATATAATGCATCAACGGTGTCACACAACTCCTATACTTAATGCAACAATCATAAAGCATAATTAGACTGTTAGAAAGCATAGGTAAGTAGATGCTCCTCGCAGTGCTTGCCTTGCTCGAAGTCTGACGCGTGGTGGTTAGGACACTCGGCAGCTCTTCTTCGCCTTCTTCTTGTGGGGCCTCCGGCTGAGGCTCCTCCGGATGGTCCTGCTTTCGGTCTCCGAATACGGGAGGTCCTCCCGCGAACCTGTATGATGCGATGCACATGCATAAGTACAAAGAATGCATACACGTATGATGCTCATGAATGAAGATGATTAACAGATCATTTGACGAGTAGGTGCATATCTCTTCTCTAAACACTTAGAGAAGTGCGTAAAGAAGGGTGGCATCTTGTGGACACACTTGCATACACGCACAACATGAATACAAGAAGTACTACTACTACTCATAGACAAGTATCACATTTCAGACATGGTACTCCAATGCATGACCAGCAAGTACAACTTAATTGAAAATGCACAAGAATTGCTATAAAAGTCATAAAATCATTTAATCCCATTACTTATCATTTCATGTGAATAAATAGGCTTGAACTGTGACCTCTATCTAGACAGTTCAGAAAATTCTACAAAAATTACAGGAGATACACTATGCTATAACAGAGCCATGATAAAATTTGTAGCACATTTTATCCAGTATAACAGTCTACACAAAAAAGTGAAGCAACAGGCTAGAAATGCACATTTAATAACTTTGCATTATGAAAAGTATCAAACAACAGATTTCACATTTTTATCTAGAACTTCTTAGCACAAGAGCAGTCAGCAAAAATTACCAGGGCATAATTCCACATATTTTATTTATTAAAAATCATACAAGAATTAGCCCAGAATTGAAATTAAATCATATTCCAATATTTTTGTACAGTAACTGCATGCCATTTATTTTTCCCAGCAACTACATCACAAATAGAGTCTAGCAAAACAAGAATCACATTTTTCAGAGCAATATACAATTTACCATGCATTTAACCAGTTTTCAGCCTTTTAATCAATTAAATAAATCCATACAGAAAAGTACCACAAAAAATTGCACCACATATTTTCTTAGGTAGATCTACTCAGTAGAAACCTAACAAAACAATCCCCATCAAATTTGGATCACATTTGTGCAAATCATAAATCAAAAAAGCATTTCATGCATTTTTCGAAAAAACAAAATAAAAAAAAAGGGCCGAGCCCCGCCTGCGTGGACTTCGGTCCAGTGGACCATGAGCCACTGCGGGCGGGACCCCTGCGGTCCACGGCCCCCCCACGCCGATCGGCCGGCGCAGGGGCGTGGTCCGACGGCGAGAGCTTCGCGGCGACGAGCTCTCGGTGTAAATCGAGGACACCGTCGTGCACAGTATTTAACGAGGCGCACCTGGCGACGCACTCCAGCGTGCGCTGCAGCGAACCCCTAGCTACCACGGCGGCGGTGATGGCGGCACGGCGGTTCGGGCACGGCGGTGGAGTCGCCATCTCCGGCAAAAAAAAGCGAGCTCAGACGAGGAGGCGCGCCGCGCGTGAGTGCGAGGCGGATCTAGTTCTAGGGTTTAGGGTGTGTGTCGGGCGCCCCGGGTTCTGGCCGCGTGCATGGCGGCACGGCGGCGGAGGGAAGCTCGGCGAGCAATGCGCGGCGGCCGCTACGCGCGTATTGTTCCGATTGAGCGTGCGGATGCTCGATTCGGAGTCTGGCGGCTCCGGTGCGTGCGCAGAGAGCGAAAGGGAGGGAGCAGTGAGACGGTGACGCGGTGGCGCGCGAGCTCGCGGAGCTCGCTGCCATAAGCGCGGCTGCGTGAATCTGGCGCAATGCGCCCCTTACCGTGCACGGTGGCGACGGTGGGCGGTTACGCGAGGTGGAAACAAGGTGAGGTGGAGGCGTGTGCTTGCGGCGTGCCGTGCGCCGCCGCTTCGGCGACGGAACGGCGGCGGTGGTGGGCGGTCGCGCGCCGGCGTTCTTTGGCGAGCAAGGCGTAGCGAGAGAGCAGCGAGAGGAGCGAAAGCGGCGGAAAAAATGGAAACGAGAGCGTTTCCATTTCGGCGACGGCCGGTGACGCGGCCGCGCGGCCTGCCGCCGCCGGCGCTTCGGCTGCCACTTGGCGCGGGCGGCTGCGCATGGAGCGCTGCGTGGCCTAACGCGCCACTGTCCGGTTACGGCCCGCGCGTCGCGCGCAGCGGGAGGGAGCGGCCGGGTGGGCGGCGGGCCGAAAGCGGCCTGCGGCTTGCGTGACTCTTTCTTTTTTTGAATTTAATTTGAAATTGAAACCAAATGCAACTTTTTTGACGAGTTTGCAAGCATTTTCAAGAGAAGCTCTAAAAATAAAAGTTGTAGATCTTTTTAAAATAAACAACTTTCATTTAAGGCTCATCTCAAAATTCTGAATAAATTTTGAAATACGATTTTATTTTGAATTTAGGGTATAAAAGGGAATTTTTCCAATTTATTTTCTTTTGCTCCAAAATGCACCAAATCTTTTGCAATAAATTTTGTTAAATCATTTTGAAAGGCTAGGCACATGGATCCAAACTTGATCAAGTTGTTTGCAAGACAATTAATTAACTAATTAACAATCAAGCAAGCAATTTAATTAATCAACAATGCAACACATAAAAATGACAATGCATTTAGGTTAAATGCTTGATGATGCTTATGCCATGATTAGTGAAGGTTTAAAGTTAATTAATTGTGTGCCTAATGCATGCTTAACACTGAGGTGTTACTGGACTCGGGGGTCCTCCCATGGCGCCTAGGGAGCCACGGCCTCGCCACGCGCTTGCCAGGACCCACCGCCTAGGCGGTGCAGTACGCCGCATCGTCGGCGAGGAGGCGAGCCTGAGTTTCTCAGTGTTTATCCACACTGTTCGGCTGCGGCTCAGCGGCATCCCGCTCGAGGGCGTCCAGCGCAGCCATCGCCGCGGCTGTCGACCTGCAGCCGACGAAGTCGTCATCCGCCACGCCGGCGTAGGGTCCCAGCTCACCGGCACACGAGGGGCGCCAGGCGGCGACGGCGCCACTAGCGGTGGCCACGCTGGGTGCCCGTGGGATCAGCCCGCGGACCGAGGACGCACCTACGTCGAGGTTGTCTCCAGCAGACACCAGCCGCGCTGCCCAGCGAAACTCCCCCAGGCCAACGGCGACCGCAGATGCGGTGGGCGCCTGCCCGATCGTGGGCGTCGGCACTTTGCCCTCTCTGCGTCTCGCCACCAGCGGGACCTCGCCGCCCAAGATCGCAGAGAAGATGGCGCCGCCGTGGGCCCGCCGGGGAGGGCGCCCGCCGCCCGGAGGCGATCGACCACCCGGCGCCTTGATCCCGGGCGCGAGTTTGGCGACCCAAGGCGCCGAGTGCCCCAGGCGGGCCGGAACGCCTCGGGCGCCCCTGATTGCTCCCGCGCCACCGTCGTCCACCCCCGCCAGGCGCCGGCCGTGGAGCCCTAATAGGCGTCGCCTCCCGCATGTCCCCCCGTCGATCAACCAGCCGGGAGGCCCAACACGCAACTCCCGAGCTTCCGGCTAAACGCGCCCATCACGAAGCACCACCCCCCCGGTAGCTTCCCGCCCCAGGAGCACCATTGCCGAGCCTTACGACACGAGAGTCCGACCCAGCCCGCGGTCGGACGCCGGCGGTGGGGGGACGTCCGAGCTCTCTCTCCACGGGGCGCCCATCGCGGGCAAGCCATCGAGCGCCCCGTCCGCCGTACGGCCGGTTACGGAGGACGCTCCAGCGTGCCTCGACGATAGCCTGACACCTGGGGACGCGGATGGCAGCTATTCCCCCCCACCGGGGTTTGAACAGCGGCAGTGGGAAACCCTCCCCACCGCATCGCCCAGGTTGCAGGCCGGAGGAGGTGGTGGAGCCCAGCCGACACTGCCTGATCCCGGGAACCCTAGCCAGAGCGCCCTTGGCTTGCAAGCCGCTCCGCCAACGCCTCTACCGGAGCAAGCGGGCTCCCCGAGCGACTCCGCGGGTCAGAGGACCTCCACCGGTCTTCGACTGAGGAAGTTCCAGCAGCGTATCCTGCGCAAGAACGCCTCACCTCTGCTGCCGCTGCCGCCAATCTCCCAACCATCGCCACAGGCCTGGTTGCCGAAGCGAAGCCGGAGAATAGCCGAGCAATCCCTGTCGAGGGTGCATGTTTCCAAGCGTGGGGAGCTCCTCGCCATGAAGCGCTTAGGATTCTTGGAGGAGGGCGCGAACAGAGCCAACACGGCGACAAAGAAGGCATACGATAGCATTTTCGTGGACAAGCTCTCTGCATCGCACGCCGAGGCCATCAGGGTGCTCTTCGCCGACCCATCCAGTCCGGCGCGGCGGAGGAGTCGCGGGGGCTCACACGCCTAGGCGACCCCACGGCCGAGACGGCCGACCTATGTCGTTAATTCGCGAGTAATAGCTTCTAGGCCCGGCGCTTAGGGAAGAGAGCAATTTGTAACACATGTAATTCCCAAGCGCACCGTTTCAACAATGTACTAACAAACCTTTTTCTTAAATACAATGACGCGCAAATCTTTTGCGTGTTCGAGAAAAAAAAAAATCTCTGGTGATATCTTGTTGAGTTTACGCTCTCGGGAGTCAATCCTTATGACTTATCTTTTCATGTACCTCCTGTGAGTTCTTACATAGGAAATGTAATGAATGCCTAGAACATTTAGAATAATCGTTCTCTAACATTTTTAATATTTTTAAAACCTAACCATTAGAATTTAAGGATTACAATAGCATCCATAATCCACTAACCATATTTTTACTACCGTGAGAGGTGTTGCAAGCGTCCATAAGACTAATCACACATGTATAGTACTCTCTCTGTCTGTTTTTGCTTTTGAAAAACAACTTTGACTATATATTTAGAATATTAATATGTATGATATATACATAATTAGTATCATGATAAAGATATTTTAATATACTTTTCTTAATAAATTTATTTGGAGATACAAATGTTGCCCATATTTTTTTTACTAACCGAGTTAACAGTAATATATAATAAGGGATGGACGGAGTATGCGTGCTTCCTAAGAGTCGGTACAAGGAACGAAACAAGAATGGTTTTGAGAATTTTGTTACGTCCTCCGTTCTAAATTATAAGTCGCTTTGATTTTTTTTGGTATATCTATTTTGTTATGTATTTAGATATAATAATATGTCTATATATATACATAGTAAAATAGATGAATAAAAAAGTTAGAACGACTTATAATTTGAAAAGAATGGAGAGAGTACCATAATAGCGGCAATAAGCTGGTAATTAAGCTGCTGACCTGCTGATGAGAT
>JADLZL010001737.1:0-147545 GCA_015844335.1 Chrysopogon serrulatus | reverse complement strand
ATGATGATGGTAGCAACGGACCAGCATATGGCAAGTTTTCAGCTCCTTGCTCAAAAAACAGGGAACAGGTAGTAACGTGCAAGACACAGAGTAGCTAGTCTTGTTTAGCTAGCTGTTGACGAGGCGGCCCATTCCGGTAGCAACCTCTACGCTATCAAATGGGTGGGTTTCTCCTAGTGTTTTTAACTAATAATAAAACACTACTATTAGCTCTAGAATATGGAAATTCTCACTAGGATGCATTTGGTAGAGAAAGTTTATACTAAATTTTGAATACCAAAATATTAGGAGAAGCCCACCTCACTAGAAGAATTAAAAAAAAATTAGTTATGCTGACAACAAACTTGCCACGGAGCAATTGTTGCGCGACACATCTGGATTGTAGCCTCAACATGTTGAGGTGGCATCGATGACCTCCGTAGTGTTATAAAAAAATGACCTCCATAATCCATCCTATGCATTCATATTCGAGAATTAAATATAAATACAGAAAGTATTGATATTTATGATATCGAGTGAGATTACCATATACTTTATTATAATAAACACGTTTGAACATATAAATGTTGATTTATTTTTTATAAATTTAATTAAAAGTAAAACTAACCGACTCTTTGGAAATTTTTAAGGCGGAGAGAGCATGGAAAAGAGCTAGCTAGAATACATCATCGCTAGGGGAGACCAACTTTACTGAGTCATTTCACACCACATGAGGCATGAGATGGGAGCATAGCAAGTCAGGTACCGAATTTTAGATGGCATCTCATCGCCTCATCGTGTATTTTCCATATGTAAGATATTCTTTATTTATGTATTATATATTATCTTCTATCAAGAGGAAGATAGATGCATTTAAACGCACAGAGTTACTAGCTTAGCCTATCTCCACGTGAAATCTATTAGAACTAGCTTGAGGTATAGAGAGAGACAGCCCCTAAAGTGCTTTTTTTCTTCTCTTTGTTTCACATCAACTCTTTACGTCTGAGACTGGGATGGCTCGGGATTTCGAGCATCCATGCCAACTACTTCTTCTGTCCCAGAATTATTACGTTATAGGAATAGGCATGACAACCAATGAGAAAGAAAAATAAACCAAAATCCCCTACAAATCTCTCTACTCTGCCTCCTCCAGTCACATCTAAAACCATGCGGTTACCAGTAAAGCAAAGCCTGTGGTTGCCTCGCCAGCGGTTCGCTCCGTGTCGAGCATCGCAAGGGAGGCCATGACCCACATGACCCTTGCGCCCTATGTTGTGTGCCGCTAGGGAGGCACCTCCACTCTCCCGTTGTTGCCACACCATCCTGTCCGGATTCAACAACTCCATGCCCTCTTCTTACTAGACTCCTCTTTTAACAGTGTGAGGGAAAGGGGGGCCACTGGCAGAGGTGGGAGGAGCAAAGGGAGGGGGAGGATCCCCACTGACACAATTTTGCTTGGTGAGGCGACACTGGCTTCCCACGAGCAGAGGAGAAGAGAATGATGATTGACAGAGTAGAAGAAAAGGGGTTGCCAATGGAGAGGAAGATAAGAGGGCGGTGGAAAAGAGGAGGGAGGAGACGATAAGGGAAGGAGGGGAAGTGGACACAGGGGCTATCGGCGGCGGAGCAGACAACATCGGGTACAACGACAGACAATGTTAGGGGCAACGACATGGGAGGCCACAACGTGCAGCCACGGCGGTGGTGGACCTGGGGCAGCTGCGACGCCGAGAGGAGGCAGTGTGGCTATGCAGGAGGCAAGTGAGGGCGGCGCGAGCGGTCACTTGCGTGCGTTGCGAACAGGGGAGGGGAGGAGGACGTCGCCTAGACCGGTGAAGTCCAGAAGCTGCTTGGACGTGATGCGTGTGTTGGGGGCTAGAAGGACCCGAACGCAGGCGACAGATCGGATTAGAAGCACGTCGTGGGGGATCCGACTGTTACCGAGAGGGGATGGCGTGGCTCAAGGAGCTGCTGATTTTGGTAACAGAAATAAGGGGAATGGTAGAGGTAGATACAGTACACCAATGCTGTACAAGAGACAGGCATGGATGACAGGGCTGAGGACACGAAACCAAAACGTCTACGTCGTCACGAAGGACTCATTGACAGCTCCCGGCAAGACACGCGGTTGCTATATTATTATAGTATGCTTTCTTCCGTGCTTCTCTGTCACAAAACTGCTGATGCAGCAATGAACTCGCGGTTGCTATATTATTATAGTATGCTTTTGACTAAAATGTATGGTATGGCAATCTTTGAAATAGAACAGATCCCACGTCATAGAAGAGATGCGCGAAAAATAGGTTTCGTCTCTTCTGGTGATACTCTACCCGTCTCTCTCTTTTCTGGAGATACTGTACCTGTCATCCAAGATCAGACAATGCAATATATTAGCATACAGTGATGTAAGCCTAGACTCTAGAGTACAGTTGAGTTCTTCCTTGCTCTTGCAATTTGCAGCAAGGATGGACGACGCTGGTGGAGTCATGCAGGGCAAGGCACTGATCGTGATGGATGAACTGAACTGATAGCGTTCAAGCTCCATTCACACATAAAAGGATCCACACGCCACCAATTAGCGCTTTGAAAATTGAGATAATTGTGATCCATTGTTTCCGGCCATGCATGTTTCTGTCACAACGTGTGTTGGGCTGGGTTATTCTAGATTTTTTTTTTTTTTTTTTTTTTTTTTTTTTTGAGTTTCAAGCATCGGCTCTATTGGAGCCACCATCACATTTACATCAGCAGGGAAGCCATCCGTCCAATTATGCAGCTGCCCGGCTGCCATCTCATTATTCCTACTTTGGCAAGACCTACCAAAACAGAGCTGGCTGTCATCTGTATGGTGTTAGGTTTTTTTTGCGACATATGGTGTTAGTTTGTTGATGGCTGTTATTTACTAGTTACTTACCTTTGATTTTTTAACTAACCAACCATATTAAAGCAACTGCAACTTAAAAAAGTAACTGCAAAAAGCTCAGAGTTTTACACTCCTTTTGAGAAATCAAACTCTGTTTCCGCATCATACAAGTAGTATATATACTATATGACAGGAAGCAATGATTATTTTAATCAAACCCAATAATAATTGGCTATCAAAATTTGACATGCCAAAAATTTTAGCTACCATGGTTTTGGCTAGTTGGCTACTAAAATTTATCAATTTCTCACATTTTGCTTGTCAAGTCATCCCCAACTTTTAGCTTGCAACACTTCTGATTGGAGACTATTGTAGAAGGGCATTGATAGCTACGACAATGTATCACACAGTATTGTGAATACTATGACACATTATTAATATAATAAAATATAAAAACTAAGCAGATATCTTTGCTAACCACTTGGAGACTCATCCCTGATACATCATACATGAAAGCAACATCACCACAAAATATGGTTATCTTCTAAATTATGTGCCACTTTCTTAGTACCATTTTCAACAATATACTTTGGTCTGAACGAGAGGTGCCCTTGTTGTTTATCACTAAGCAGGCAAATAGAAATGGAGACAATATAGAGCATATTGATTACGTGAGTTATACTGTATTTAGAGATGTGGCTTTCTCACCATCCAGTGCTGAGCTGATTTGCCGGCAAGAGGAAGAACCAGCATGCAGAAGCACGAGGAGCTAAGTGAATGTCGTTTCTTCCTCAGTGCTCTTCCGATCAAGTTAGAGCAACTTCTCGGCCGAGCACCTAAATCAGACCTCCTACTTTTGGTTTGGGTGCCCCCATTTTTTTGTTAGCGTAACATTTTGCTTCTACTTTAACAGGACCATCCAAACAAAGGCCTCAAATCAATATATAGCAGACATGCATGGGCCTGTTTGTCATGGCCACAACTCACAAAGCTTCCCATCTTCAATTCCACTCACAGTCTATATATGATTCGTACTCCCTCTATACTCATTAGTTAACGTGTTGGACAAGAACACGGTCTCTAAAAAACCTAATTTTATCCATCATTTTTTATTAAAATATATAAGAAAATTAAAAATAAAATTACTTTTATAAAAGTTTGGTTTTAAGATGAATCTATACATATAAGTTTCATCTTTTCAAACTAAATATTTTAGAAGTTATTGCTAGTTTATGTTCTCAATATTTGACTAAAACTTTGTCCAAAATGTTAACTAATATGAGTATGGAGTAGTAAGTTGTTTGTTTAAGTGCATGTAGAAAAAAAATATCATGGGGGTGTTTCTGCTTGCTTAGCTTCTTCCGCCGAGCAACACATCCATGGACACACTCAGCAGGGGACGTGGCCGGCTCGCTCAGCGGCAGGGCTCCGCCTGCTTGCAGGCACGGCCCCATCCGTGTCCTCCTACCTCGGTCCTATATCTACCTGGCTCTTCTCGGGCCCCTGCTACCCTACCCGGACCCGGTCGCCATAGCCGACCTGTTGGCTCAGCTGTGCGACATGGCTCCCTCCGTCCCTATTTAGATGTCGCCGTGGGATACGTCTGTGAAGTTTGACTTTGATTTATAGAAAATACGTTATAATATTTATATCTCCAAATAATTTTATTAAAAAACTAGATCCAAAGATCTTTCCGATGATACTAATTATGATACTAATTGATATTATTTATTATTTATTAAAATTGCCGGTATTTATTTCTCGAGAAGCGAAGCGACAAGTATTTAGGGGACGGAGGGAGTATGGTGTTAAAACAGCCTCTGCTCCGTCCAACTACACCTGTGGCGCGGCCTGGCACAAGCACACTGGAAGCTGACGGAAGCAAACAGCATGAGCGATGGCCGCATGCCACTTGCCACCTGTACTGCACGAAGGTGATGACTGATGAGAGCTGGCATATGATTGCCATTTAGGCATTTGGCGTCCCAAGTGCTCTGACTTCGATATATTATATACTGACTCAACATGATTTTTGGGAAAATGAGACTGACCGTTTCTTAGTTTCTCACCCCAAATACAATCTATTTTCTTAGAATAATATTCATCAGTTTCCTGTTTTCAATACTTCCAATGAACTTCTTTTTCTAGGAAACCGTGGGCAAAATGGAAGGAAACTTAGTAACAAATTTAAAAACAAAAAAAATCTTTGTGTAAAAGAAGAAACACACTTCATGTATTATACAAGGAGATGGATAGATGTGTATATTACATATTACAATATACGACGTCATGATACATTTACAGTCTAACCACATCCAACACTGTATACTATGATACACCTACATAAATGCACATCTCTCCAGTACATACTCCCTCCAGATTCTAAAAAAAGTACTTTTGGACAGTGACACGGTTTTTAAAGTATAACTTTGATTTCTTATTTTTATATAAATATTTAAAAGTGATATATGTCTATTTTTATAAAAGTATGTTTGAAGACAAATCTATTAATATGGTTTTCACATCTTTAAACTCAACAACTTAAAAGCTATTTATAATTTATAGTCCCCATGTTTGGCTCAAGCCTTGTCCAAAATGACTTCTTTTAGGAATCTGAAGCAGTAGTACATAAACTCATATGGGATTATTTCTCTTCTTTGCGCAAAAGGCCACGTCGATACTCACCGAGAGCCCAGATGGGGAACAGGTTGCGGTAGTTTGGGTAATTGAAGAAAAGGGAACGATTGAAGCATCCGACGTGCTCCTATCATCAAAACACAAGCGCAGTCAACAAAACCACTTTGACCTTTCATAATTAAACACCCTTACACCCGCAAAAATAATAATGCTTAATATGGTAGTTCAAAGTTCAAAATCCCTATAAGAATGCATGTGCAATTATTCATCTACTGAATATCCAAATTGGTTCTATCATAATTTCACATGGAACCAAAATAAAGCATGTTAGATTCATGAAATTGAATTTAGACATAATATATAGTCCCTTGAGTGTCATGTCTCTGGTTTGTGTATGATTAATTTTATATAAGCTGATGCTTCAAAAGACAAAAAGCTTGCTTTGTTCTTTTTTGTGCTAATTTAATTGCAGTCCTGAGATTTATCAATTATGTCTGACACACAGAGATGTCATTCTTCTTTTGGAAAATGTGAAATGAATTATACCGTACAGTTACATATTCTAGTCACTCAATATGTTGTTTGTTCACATATCTCTAAGGGATAAAAACTGGTTCCTTATTATTGCAAATATATTAATATGTCATGCCACATGATAGGGTTTTTTTTTCTATGTTCCTCAATACTGTTCCATCAATTTTCATAAAAAATAAGAGAAATAGAACAAATTCACTTTTCAATATAATGAATTACTATAACAAAAATAAAATGAAACTTACTTGCTGTGGAAACTCTCCTGTATCCAATTGCATATTGATCAATTCTTTTGCAGCACGATGTAATGGTGTCGGATCTCGTTCAATCTAGTATTAAGAAAGAGGTATGTAGATAGATTGATAAATTGTAGGTTCTTGTTAACATGTAAAATAAAATGAATAAATAATTTATACCTGCCCAGCATAAATTAAAGCAAGCATTGCCCAAGCAGTATTCACAGCATGAGCACGATCACCTTTGATATTTACGTAAACCTATTTAGAATAACATGGGAAAAAAGATAAGTTGTGAATATTAATGCACATACTTATGATACATAGAAAAATACTTTTTCAATTGCATTAAATAGTGTGCTTCCCATGACTTGCAAGGGACTTGAGACTAAAGGCGTTGTTGTTGTTGTACAGGAGCAACTCGTATTGAGAGGAAATTAGATTAACATAGTTAGAACATAAAGGTTGAGCGAATCATGAAATTCCTAATGATTTGAAAGCCATACTAAAAAGTCAGATTCAACATAAAATATCATGTGTCAATTTGTTACTAGTATCTTCAACAAGGATTCAGCAAATGACATTGTAACACCTAAAAATTTGCACCCTTTTAAAATAGGTCCAAATGATTTAAATATGCTTTGTGTGTGCATTCAAACATAGGAAAATAATAACATTTGTTAAATTAAAATCAAATATAAGGTTAGACACATGATTGATGCATTCATGCTGCTGCACTTTTTAATTTTTTATGGTGCGATTTTGACTCAAATTTGAATGAATTCAAAATCTCTTCTAAAAATAAGGTTGGAAAATTGATTTAGAAAAAGAAAAGGGAAAAGAAGATCTCTCTTTCCGTCCCCACACTCTTTGGGCTTGCTGGCCCAAAGCTATGGCCCAGCTGAATGTAGGCCCTCTCCCCTCTCTGTTGTGTTGCTGTCGCAGCTTGGCTCGTCTTGCGGTCCAGCTAGCCCGCTCTTGTTGTTCTCCTCTCTATTCCCTCTCTGCTAGCCGAGGCACATTCCTTATGCAGCTGACCAGTGGTCCCCACTCTTTAAAGTGTCATATCCCACCTCAGGACATGCTTGACTCAGACTTAGTCGGAGGCAAATCCACCACTGCATCCCGAATTCTACAAGATTTTGGCATGTGCTCCACGCGGCAAGCCCTATAAAAAGAGTAGCTGCCGTCTTCGCTCGAGCTTCCCAGTGCTACTACAACCCTAAGCACCACCACTGAGCTTGCACCCATTGTTCTATCACTTCGCCGCATCCTTAAGCCCTTGGCTGAGCTCCTCATTGATCTCACGAAGCCACATGACGCTTCTTTCTCTCTCTTTCTCATTTTAGTTGCTATCTAATAACCATCGCCGACATTTGTAGAGCATCACCGTCCACCAATCCAAGCCCCAAAGCCACTTCGGTTACTCGTTTTAGTTCCTTGTGTGTTGATGTTTGATCGAGTATAGACGGTGAGCAAGTCGTTGGTGACCAGGAGTTCTACATTGGCAACAAGGACCAATAAGAGTTTGCTGAGCAAGGCAACATGGGATTTTTCCTTTTCTTTGAATTGTAACATGGGATTTTCCTTGTTACCTAGCTATACACCTTAAATATCACTTTTAATTCATGTTGCATGTGTCTAATATTCATGTTGCATATGTCTAATATCACTTTTAATTCATGTTGCATGTTTCTAATATTGATCTAGTCATCATTATCTTGTACCTTGTCACCTATGGGTTACTTGTATTTGGGTTGTATTGCTTCAAACATAATTGTCATGGTAAGAACATTGACTAATGGCTTTATGCAAGAATTGTTAAAACTTGCTTTTTAGTAACTTGGATATAGGGTGAGGGAACTCTTGGCTCTTAAACATAATGACCTTGGCCATCCCTAAGGAATTTTCTGTTAGTCAAAGCTGGGACGTACAATACAACTAGTGGCAGAGCCAGGAATTACATATGGAGGGAGCTGAACATATAGTATATAGAAACTTCTATATGCATGTATGTATTTATCACAAATTTTTCATTAACCATATGCACATCAAAGTCTCTAATTAAAATTATGACAATTTTATAATATACAAAATCTCAACTACAGTGTTAGTAATTAAGTCATATATGTCATGCCTCATAACTTGCACCTAGTAGTAAGTGTTTGGCACCGCCACTTTCAAAATGGTGGACTTCTCATAGTGTTTTTAAGCAGTAATAAAATAGTACCATTAGTCGTAGCACATGAGAATCCTCACTAAGAGACTATATGTCTGCACATGGGCCCAAGTAGCCCGTGGGCGTACATAATGGCATATCTCAAACTTTACAAAAATTACAATTGTACCAGCATAGTTTCACGAGTTGCAATGATGTATCTCAAAAACAGCAAAGTTATAATGGCATAGATCTAATTAACCCTATAAAATAATAGCTTAAGACATTGTATTAGCATACTAGGTAATGAAACAAAGTGCATCTGAAGTTGGGAGGGGCCATGGCCCCTGCCGACCCCTCCCTGGCTCCACCACTGAATACAACTATCGGTGTTCGGAATCAACACCAACTAATATACGATGAGAGCGTACTTATTCTTCGGATGGTTTTCTGAGTGGACACTGTAATGTATATTGGTTCAGACAAATGCCCTACATCCAGTGGGAGCGAGATTGTATTACCTAGGAGCTTGTATGGGGCAATACAAGGTGATCGAGAGAATGAGGGACTCTCAAGTCTCTGTGAGTGTGTGTGAAGTGTTGGGCGGGTTGTGTTCGTGTCCCCCTGCATGAGCTCAAGCTCTCCTTTCATAGACAAAGGGGGGTGACATAGGTCGGTTCATTTAGGACAGAAGGAGGAGAAAAATAAGAAAGCGGAAAAGAGAGGGAGAGAAGTCGTGGTGGGCCCCAGGAGATCGTGGTGGTCATGATGGTCGTCGTCCTTCTCCTTCCATCCCGGGACGTGCGACGCGACAAATATTGTAGGACATGCATTATCCTGTGCGGAGGGACAGGGTTCCACACTGGTGCAAGCACATCGAATATGTGGAAGAAGGGATGCTGAACGAGTTGGCACCACAATGGAGCTATTACGGTGGGCAACTGTACAGGCATGAGCATTGCAGTGTAGGCACAATGTCAATTGTGGTGGTTACTGTGGAGACGTGGCGTCAACTGTGCAGGCACGATGTCAAGTGTGCCAAAATGGTGCCTCCATGTCGAGAGGGTGTTTGCACCCTGTAGAGGATGATGGAATCGAACTGGTGGTGGAGTTGACCCATGTATGGGTAGCTGGGTAGCTTCCTGCCTACGCCTTGTTCACCAGGGGTCTGCCCCAAGCCTTCCTCGTGGGGAAGGGTCAGACAAATTGGAGAATTCCTCGATGGAGGAGTCGGAGGTGAGGAGGCATAGGAAGTTGTTCCAGGCGGATCTGAGAGCGCTGAGGAACAACTAGTGCCTAAAGTGGCACAGCTGCTATGCGGGCTGAGTTGATTGTTCTGGCCTAGTTGGCCTTGGTTGTGGGGCACAGGCTTCCTATCATAGGAAGTTGGGCCAAATTGTTTTTGAACTGTGCGTAATTCTGACCTTTTTAGAGGCCATGGTTTTCGCCCCTGACAACACCTGTAAGGGTTATATGGCTCTGGCTTTAGTTTAATAGATGGACCTTTTCTAACTAATTATAGGTTACCTTTACGGCACAAGAGGGATTTCCTGAGTCCGGTATAGTGCGTTCTTTGTCCTTAAGTGTATAGTCTCCGTGAAGTGTGTCATTTGTTGGAATGAGGATCTGCATCTGCTCGCTTAGAATCCTAGCCTGCCCTAACTTGTTAAACAAACCTTTAAAAGACTTCATAGTATACCTTGCCTGCTCACTTTAGAAGTGTTTTAAGAGTAATTAACCTGGGCATATGGACAACAAGACTCACGGTGAAACTATATAACCTCTATAGAATATAAACCTATTATAACAGCCTTATAGATGATCACAAGCAACCTAAAAAAACTAATGGAATATTGATCACTTTATATGATGTTACTGATTAAGATAAAATTTGCTCTCATTAGTAATCATGTGATTTATTTAGGGCTTAAGCATAACCTTATATTATCAGCGCTAAAGTTGCACTCACTAAAATTAATTGCTTACTACTGTAAACTAGTGTTTTAGCCTTTTTAAGCCTCATTAACCTCATGTTATAATTGTTGAGTACGAGATATACTTACGCTTGTTTTATTTTCATTACTTGGATAAAAATCCTAGATGCGTAACAGATCGCAATGGTTATGAGGAGTTTGCTAAAGATTACTGGGCTTGGGGTCAACAAGTTGGTGACCCTATGATATGGAGCTACCGTGAGAGTTACCTTTACATTTCCACTATATATATTCATGTAAAGACTATGTGATGGATATTATTTTGATGTAATAAACACTTATGATGATACTTTTTGTGATTTGTCAACATATGTGTGATTTATTTCTAGGTGCACATAAGATTTATACATTCAATTTTATCCCTAAAATTGGGTGTGACAGAGATTGTGTGCCCTTATCAGTTATACTAGTAGGCAAAGTTAGGATAAAATGATCTAGAGAAGTAAAAGGAGACAAAAAATGGTTACCTGAGTTTCATTAGAGAAATGGCTTTCTCCCCATCCACCGGTACTGAGCTGCTTTGACAATATAAAGTGGCATGCTTTCCGTATGGAAGTATTGTTCTCGTATGTTCTTCCAGATGCAACTAAACCTTTAATTGAAAAGAAGGCCCCATAGGTGAAACATACACCCCAAGTACCTAACCTGCAAATTAAACAACTATTTGTGTTATCAACTGTTAGCATAGAAATTCTCTGATTAAATGCATGGTGCATTAAGACAAACCATGAACCGTCTTCTTGTTGTTTGCTCTCAATAAATGTCGCTGCATTTCTAACTGATATTTCTATCTCTTTGGTGCGGTAACTCGGATATAATTCTTGGAATAGTACTAGAGCTTGGAGCACAGATGAGGTGCATTCTGGATAACTATCAATTCATAATGCAACATTATTATTTCTTTATTTGAAGTGAAAAAATTGTGGCAGGATCATCTACTAAATAATGTATATGCCATTTGCATCCATCACTTACGGGTAATCGACAACCATGTTTGGAAAACTCTCACAAGGATTTAGAATCTAGTAAATCAATAGAAAGAAGTGTCAATATAGTGGAGATGGATATAGTAAGATGTATTGAAATTAAAAGTTTAAGATTGCTAAATATGAACTACATCTTGCTAATGCACAATTGCAGCTAACAGAAACTTACCTCCATCCAAGAATAAGTTCTTTTGCACTCATATGTAGAAAAAGTACCATCTCTGTTCTACAGCATAGAATGATTACCCATCAATAAATTATATTCATATCTTAGAGCAATTCTAGAGTAGACATATTTTAAAACCACCAAGGCAAGGCAATTAGCATGTATATTTTGTAGAAATATGAAAGGTGAGAAGAAATTTCTGCCAAATTTAGAATTTAGAAACTTTGTTCCTTAAGAGATTTTTTCATCTAAACACTTCACTTCATCATATCATCCCCATATGCTTGGTGTTACAAATTTATTTTCTATCAACCAGCAAAGAGTAACATTTCTTATTTCCATGGCTTGCCTAATAGCAAGTTTTGTGTTGCAATTTTTCTAGGATATGAAACAAATGAAAACATCACTTCAGATGATTGAACTTTAGAGAACTAGTACCACAAAAGATAGAAGGCAATCAATAGCATCATGTAGCCTTTCTCTTTCTATTGGGTCTGCAACAAGGTTGTTTATGTTTGAGATCTTGGACAACAGCAATACAGCCTAGAAATAGTCAAATTAAGATGTTTTAGAATGTAGAAAATGTAAAGGTATAAAAAAGAATAATATATCAAGCATAGCATTTTTTCTCCAATGAAGCAAACAACTTTATTAAATTACTGGTATACTCTACATTAAGAATAACATTATATGGTTCTTAGTGACCTTAGTCTGATTTCTTCTTAATATAATGGTGGGTATTTTTCTTAATATATTGATATGCAGCTCTCCTGTGTGTTTGAGAAGTCAGTGATTGATAGCTCACATTGGGGCGAAGAAAAACTAATAAAGATGGAATAACCTTAAGTGCTTCTCCTGTAGTGTCCGACACAGCCCATCCATTGTCTGCAGATGAAAATGTCCAAGAACTCTTTGATCTGTGGCGATGCCAATGACTTTGGTCACCAGGATGGTTCCTCAGAACCTTCAAGTATATAAATGCATGTTGTGTTTCATTATTGCCCATATAATGAGTATAGAAATTGCCATGATTTGAACATAAACAAAGAAACCTGTGATTTTTTCATAAACTCATAGGCTCTCTGAATAGTTGGAGCATACTCGTTGACAAGATCTGTAGCACAAAATGCTTGAATTATGAATGATGTCTCCCAGCTTTGGCAGCCATCATACACCTATCATGGTAACACACAACCATGTAGAGTTATATCCAATATACTTACAACTGTACCAAGACACTTCTACTGCAATATTAAATGATTATTCCCTCCATTCTTTTAGATGTCACATTAGTTTTGTCCTAATTCAAATATTAGTTTTACAACAAATTAATTATATATTGTAAAAGCATTTTATAGTGAATCTAAAAATATAAATCTTTTGTTATAAACCCATATAATATTTTTCAAATCAATGGTCAAAGATACAAATGTCTGACTATAGACAAAGCTAATACGACATGTAAATACAAACAAAGGGAGTACATACTACATGGAAAAAAACAATTATACATGCTCCAACTGGTATGCCATTTATTCCTCAGCAATGATGATACCTTAACTTATTATTATATTCCAATGGACTGCAGCATGATACAAATGCTAACGAGTACCATAAGTGCGTAAAAAGGAGAAAATGTACCTTTGCCTTAATTCCATCTTCTGAAAGCCACAAGAAATCTGGTATCCTTGCAAGATGATGCTTGAATGCATCTGAATTTGGATCTTCTACCCAACAGCAGATTATGTTTAGAGCCTAAATCACAAAGTGACCAATGTTTAGTAGGCACCAATTAGAAGCTCATGATCCACAAGATAATTAAAAAGAAGCATTAAACAGAACATATACAGAATCATGAAGTTTAAGAATAAAGAACAACACCATGACCAACTAAAGTCCTGGTAATGAGACGTCAAACTTTTTGCAGGTATTTACCTTGTTCCAAGCACATAGGCATATGTATTGCGTGTTCTCATCTTCATAATGGATATGCTCCATGAGGTTTCCCAGAGCTCTCTCTCTCAGCTTGTTGACAGGCCAACTGCTCAATACCGGTTCCACACACCTGTAAAGTGAAGTCCAAACAACATTCTGCAATAGCGTACGCGGACAGATGAGGTCCTCCTGAAATACAAAAACGAGAATAAAAGAAGATAAAAATAGACTGAAGAAAATAGTTATTCATAGTAGTTAGCGCATTATAGATAGTAGAGCTATCTAAAGTTCCTTAAAATCTGATGATTCAACAAATATAAACACAAAATAAACTTGTAAGTGGCTCTATTGATTTGCTAGAACTGTTCATTATTTTGAGTTGTGCGCAGAGGGAGAGGGAGGATATGTATATTTGGAAGTTAGGCCTGCACACCACCCACACTATAGTCATCATCTATTGTAGAATGCCTCTCTCCTAGAATGACCTAATTACACTAGATAAGTAACCGAAAGTGTAGCCCACCTAATAGTATCATGACTATCCATGTGGAGTTGGCTGAGCTAGTATAATCCAACAAAGACCACCAAAATACCACATAACCTAACTCCTAATAATATACATTGCCCAATCCTAATAACTTTTACTTATTTAACACAGAAAAAGTTAGACCATCAAAACAAGTTTTGAGGATACTGCACTTTTGTAAGTCCACACATATGGGGATTTTGTGAAACCCCCATCACCATCAGATACGTTCCCACCATCCAATTCCATATATATAATGATAATGAACTGTTGAACAAGAAGGGATGTGAGAAACCTTTGCACATTTATTACGAGCATCGCTCCAGTCAATCTTGCCATATGGAGTGCCATAGATCTCCTGTCTTAGTGCCAATATAGTTGGCGTAATTGGTCCAATGAATTTCTTGCCATAAAGGTAAGCCATTGGTAGATATGCCATACGGGTTAAGCACCAGAATTTCCCTGAAAAGGACAGAGCCATTGACCCATTGTCATATCTAGAAAACTTATTTGATCAAATCCATGTGTATCCAATGTATAATGTATTGGAAGCTGGAACGACACAATATACCTGGATGAAATGGAAGAAACTGAGGAGCTAGCCATAGTTCAGGGAAAATTGGATGAATTCCAGACCAATCAAACAACCCAAGTACCTTCAATTAATTAAGACAAAAGCAAAGGTAGTGTCAATGACATGGCCTTAGGCAATCTGTGGTTATAAATGAGAAGCGTGCTCTATTTTTTATTTCCCCACTAGGTGCACATGCATGTATGGATTGCAAAGAATACCGAAAGCCATATCTTTCCAAACTGGGGCATCAAGGTTGCTCCACCATGGGATAAAATCCAAGCACGCCCTTTAGCCAATGCATCATTGTTGTCGTATGGTTCCTCGCCGAGAAGCCTTAGGGTAATGTAGTTTGAGCATGTTCCAAACATGGTGCTCAAACCCAGGATAACCGTGCCCCATCCACCATCTTCGTTCTAGACATTATTTATTTGACAAGTAAGAAAACTCTTAACTAATGACCTTCTGTAAATCCGAAGTGTACAATTTGGTGCAAAATGACCTTGTCCCCATCAAGGCCTTAATGGGAGAGATCATCCAAGAGAACCATGACATACCTGATGGTTGTAGATGTGGCGGCATATTTCATGCCGATGCTCTGGTGATATGACAACATTGAGTGATCTAGTGACATACAAAGCAAATATCTGTAGACGAAGGTGCGTGTATGTTATATCCATATAAGTGCATAAGAAGGAATCAAAATACTCAGCAAACCATGGAAGGAAAGAGAGGTAATGGCGTTTGTGTAGAAATAATGCGCACCAAAGAAGGCATGAGGGTCATGACCCCGCTCAAATCACCAGGCCAATGCCCATCACTCGCTTGCAGTGAAGAGAACTGATCCATGGCCCGCCTCAAGGAGGTCAGTACAATTTCTTCAGTGACATGCTCATCCTCCTCAATCTTGATACATGGCAGACGATCACGTTGATACCCGTTCCCCTTTGCGCACTGCAACAAAAGGATTTTATTTGATTAGCTAGATGCTAAAACTGTTTTTGAAGTAATTTAAGCACAAATTTATTTTTTTTTAAATGAGTATGAATATACACAGATCGGATATTGGTGAAGAACATCAATGTGAACGAGCTGGTGGTCCTCAAGATGAAATAAAAAAAACTAATGAAAACCCGGTGCTTCAACTTCCTGGCCACTCACAGTTACACTCTCATCCATCCACATCCAGGAAGCTCGTTGCGCCGCCTGGACGCCCTCACCAGTGCTTTCTCCTCTGCCGCACCTTGGCCTCTCACGCCGACGACCGTGGCAATGCATCATCCTCCGCCACCGCGACGCGGTTGGCCCAAATCCACCTCTATTGCAGCTATATATTCCGTAGGCCCATTGATCCGGCAACGTGGTCGACAACTGTCTGGTCGGCCCTAGGCCTTGCACAATCCACGGAAGTGAATGGAACCTAACATATTTGTTTGAGAAAAGTCTAGTTTACTGCATCAACTATCGTGGTTGTCCATTTTTGCTGCCTAATAAACTGTAAAATTAGTTTCTAACGCCCTCCACTTTTAAAATTGTTTTTGTTTCTATATTTCGTAGTTTTAATGATGATTTTGTTGATGTGGCGCCATGTTGGAGGAGGTAAATTGGGTTTAGTTGGAAGTTCATGAGGTAAATCTGACTTGATTTTTTTATTAAAAAATATCCCAAAATAATAAAATATGTCATTTTAGATGAGTTTTGTAGGCTTAAAATTTCGAAAAGCATTTCCAAGGGTTTCCAAAACCCACTATTAATCTTGTTTTTTTGGCAAGATTGAAAAAATCCGCTCTCCAATGACTCCTTATCGCAACTCCCAATCTTCTGCACTTGAAAACATCGATCCAATTACATAAAAATATAGGAAAAAGTCTACCCCCAACTATTAACGTTGGTGCACTTTATACTCTGAACTACAAAACCAGGTATTGTACACCCTGAACTTTCGAAACCGGTGCAAATAACACCCTAGGGCGGTTTTCGAGGGTGGTTTTGCTACAGTAACATGGTTTTGTCTTTTTCTTTTTTTATTTATTTCGGCTAAATCTTTGAGAAATCATAGTAAATCACAGAAAAATTATAAAATAGAAAATCTAATTTTGTTGGACTCCATATCAGTAGATCTACATAGTGAACATATAATATAGTATATTTTAGTACAAAGTTTTTTTGCTGTAATTTTAGACCTATATTTTTTTGTAATTAAATGGAATAATTCATAACCATAATTTTTATAGTCAAATTATGGTGAAATTTTTATGGTGAGCTTATTATGATATGCTTGAATTGTAGTAAATATTTTAATTGGATCATATATAACTTAGTTATAAATTTATTTAGGTTTATACTTAGGTTTATGATTGTTTTGGAGCTAGAACACGCGTCGTTTCGATGTCGTATGAGGAAGTTATGATCGAAAAACTGACGACGTGTCTGCTGAATCCGAAGGTGACGTGGCAGCTGAGTTAGAGATGAGTTGCAACTTGGAGAAGACTATGATGTTGGTGTGTCCAGTGTGGCGATGTCCTCATCACAAACTTGTTTGCATATCGATCATCTAGTGCCACTTGAGCGATCTAACCTTGCATCGTGTTGCTGGGATTGAGTGGCGATGTGAGAAGGAGTGAAAACCCTTTGGAAAATATTTGTAAAAATGTTGACACACTTGCACATGGTGATGTACACTTGGTGGTGTTGGCACATGTACAAATGGGATGGAGATTACCGGGTTGAGAGGGGTTTGGGATCCTCTCTACCTCCCACCGAGCTTGCGAGGTGAGATTCAGCGTTTTCGTGGAAGTGAAGTGCTCATTTTCCATTGTGCCGGAGGCCGGAAGTGGTGACGAAGTCGTCGGAGTGTTTCTCGCTGAGAAACACGACCGGACGCTGGTCCAGGAGGGACCGGACATGTCCGGTCAAGTGTGCACGTCCGAGGTGTTTTCGGTGGTCACCAGACACCGGCGGCCTTCCGCCTCCGGTGCCACGTCTGGGTCGGCGTCTTGCGAGGCGCCCCGACAAGCGCAGGAGGACCGACGCCGGGGGAAGTGCAGTGAGGCTGACCGGACGCGTCCGGGCAAGTTTTTTTTCTCGAGAGCTCTCGACGGGTGACCGACGCCGGGCGCCGCGCGTCCGGTTGGTGGACAGACGCGTCCCGTCCACAAGGGCGTGGGCACGCTGACACATGGCGCCGCTGGGATGGCCGGACGCCGCGACCGTCTAGCCCTGCCGTCACTTGGTGAGCGTCCGGTCAGCTCTGCTGACTGGTTTTGTGGACAACGGCTCTTTAGCCCTTGCCTTGGCCGGCTTTGGCTGGTTGCTGAGCGACTTGGGGACTTTGTGTCCTTGCTTGATGATGCGTGTAGTGATTGCATCTAAGAGTGAGTTAGTGATCGCTAGTGCATTGCATTGAGGGATTGGAAGGTGTGGCACTAGGTGAGAGAGTTGCAAGCCGGTGGTGCTTATTACTCTTGGAGGTTGCCACCTCCTAGACGGTTTGGAGGCTTGTGGGCATCGTGTAGCACGCTCGGAGATTGAGTGGTGCTCCGATTGCTAGTCACGTGGAGTGACGTTGTGAGGGGGATTGTGCTCACCCCGTGGGAGGTCGCGAAGAGCAACTCTAGTAAAAGAGTGTCATTGAGCTACCTCTCTTAGGTAGGTTCTTGCGGTGTCCAATTGTGGACGAGGTTAGTGAAACACCTTTTAGCCGCCGAACCATGAAGAGTTGGTCGACACAACGGGGACTAGCTTGGTGGCAACCAAGTGAATCTCGGTAAAAAATCAATGTGTCAACTTGTCTACTCTTCTCGTCAGTTTACATTCACTAGCTTGTTCTTACTCGTTCATTACTTATGCTAGTGAGTACTGGTTGCTCTTGTGTAGCTTGCTAGTTACCCTCTTAGCTTGTGTAGCTTAGAAGTAGCGATTGCGTGGCTAGTTGGCTTGTGTAGCCTTGCTAGTCACTTTGCTTAGTTTGTGTAGCTAAGCAATTGAGCTCACTAGTTAGGCTTATGTGGTCGTGCTAGTGAGAACTACTAGTGCGCTTAGGCTTTGTACGCTTTGCTCTCTAGTATGTGTAGGTGCTCCCCAGTTTGATTAAGTACTAGTTGCTTAGGTTTGTGTGACCTTGCAACCTAGTATTGGATAGACAAGCACTACCTAGCCTTACACCTTAGTGGCTCAATTAGAATCTTTGTAAGATGCTTGAACTTAGATAGAGGGGTGTAGTCATGGTTAGACCGATAGTTTCAATTTCGCATTTAATTCGGTCATCCGCTGCGATTAGTTTTTAGAAAGGACTATTCACCCCCCTGTAGTCCGCCATCTCGACCCTTCAAGTGGTATCAGAGCCTGGTCTCTCATTTGTGGTCTTCACCGACCCGAGGATGGCGACTAGTTGGATAGATTATAATTGTCACACACACATTTTTGATGGCACGGACTTTACATGATGGAAACACCATATGCTTGATCATTTGCGTGCAAAGGGTCCCAAGGTGTGGTGGATCATTGTTGTAGGCTTTGCTCAAGATGCTTTGGATGAGGGCAATCTAACCAAAGCTCAAGAGGATTGCTTGCAACTTGATTCATGCACCCTTTACTATTTGACATGTGCTTTGCATGAAGATGTTTACAGGTGCGTGTGGGACATTGAGAGTGCTCATGGTGCATGGGAGGCACTCCAAGCCCTCTATGGTGACAACTCCATAAGTGATGATGGCAAATTCAAGGTGGAGGATGATCACAAGGAGGAGGTGCATGAGGATGTTGAGCATCTTCACAACTCAGTGGTTGTGGAAGATTGCCTCACCTCATAGTCAAGTGATGATGATGATGATTCTACCTCAAGTTCACTTGACAAGGATGATGATGCCGCAAGTGATGCAAGTGATGATTCTATTCCAAACACACTTGATGGTGATGATGGCTATGAGAGTGATGTCTCCACAAGCTCATCTACTACACCATGTTGCTTCATGTCACACGGTGACACTAAGGTATCAATTGCTAATGTAGTTGTTGATTATGACGATCCAAACTTTGAGCTTGTATGTAGACTCAGTAAGGCTTTAGAAAATGAGATGGCTAAAATAAAGAAATTGCAAAATGAAAACTCATTTCTAAAGACCACATGTGAACAATAAAAGTATCTACTTTATGTTACTACTTGTTCATATGAGGAGCTTAAATTGCATCATGAGGAGCTTAGTGTTGCTCATGGTAATTTAGTACAAGACCATGCTTTTCTCACTAAGAAGCTTTCTAATGAAGAAATCAAAACTAGTGAGAGCTCATCATTTGGGTCAAATGATCAATCATATATTGTTGCTAACCCATGTGATGTAGGCAAGAAGCATGTATCCACCTCGTGTGATGTTTTACTTGCTATGCCATGTTCTTCACATATAGATTCTTGTTCTACTTCTATGTCATGTGGGACTAATCTTTTGAAGGAGAACAATAAGCTCAAAAAGGAAGTGAAGAATTTGAGCAACAAGTTGGAGAGGTGCTACAACTCCAAAGTCACCTTTGAGATATGATGAAGAATCAAAGAAGCTATGGTGACAAGTGTGGCGTTGGTTTCAACAAGGGCAAGAAAGACATGACAAAAGGGGAGAGAAAGATTGCAAAGAAGATAAAGAAGCTAGAAGAAAAAACACTCTCTTATTTCTTGTGCTTCATATGCCAAGAAGTGGGACATCTTGCAAATACTTGCCCCAACAAAGAGAAGCTCAAGTTGAAGAAGGAAGAAGAGAGGCTCAAGCATGTCAAGTGCTTCAAGTGCCGCACTTAGGGTCATCTCACCTCAATGTGCCCTACCAAGCAATTGGTGAAGCAACAAGAGAAGTCTCAACCGAAGCCACAAGTTGAGCAAGAGAAGAAGCCCCAAGCTTAAGTCAAGATCAACCATGATGGTGGTGACTTGAAGATAAAGAAAAGAACAAGAAGGGGTGGACAAGCACGAAGCCATCCAACTCCAAATCAAGATGCCAAGATGATAAGCAAAGAGCAAAACAAGAAAAAAGACTATGCTCACATCAAGTGCTTTGATTGCAAAAAGATGGATCACTTTGCCTCGAAGTGTCCCAATAAGCTTGAGAAGAAGGCTCAAGCAATCCATGAGAGGCAAGGCAATGAGAAGCACAACATGAGCAAGGAAGAAAAGGCTCTAGCAAAGAAGAAGTGCTATTCATGCCGGAAAAGGGGACACATGGCTTATTCATGTCCCCTAGGTGAGAAACCTAAGCCTATTTCAATTGATGCAAATGATATGCTTAGGAAGAATGACAATGGTACCTCATTGGTTACTATTGCAAAATATCCCACTATCCATGCTAAGGCTATGCCTAAGTATGTTGCACCTAACTTGAGAGAACCCAAATAAGTTTGGGTACTATCAAAAAGTGGATAATTGATTGTAGGTACCATGGCATTAGATGCTTGATTCAATTGGAACTCTTATTGATCATCATGTGTTGAATCAAGTAAAGAAGCTTAGTGGATATCCAATCCCAATGCCAAATCAAATTGAGTGAAGTCCAAGTGCTAAAACATACAAGTGCTATATCTCAAGTTGTGGTGGTTAATTGGATATATTTGATGATTTGCAATCAAGTTGAGGTAAAGCTTGCTAATGGATGATCATGACCAGTTAAGGTATATCTCTTGTTGATCACATTCATTTGGGTGCATATGAGTTGATTGAATTGGATAAATATACATATGTTGCTTGCTATAAGATGATTGAATGGATCTCATGCCTAGAAATCAAGTTTGAATTAGTTTGGTTGGATATATTCATGTGACTTCATTTAGTTAGTGGTTTGAATGCATACATGTCTTGTGAGAATGTTCAAACAAGTTGATTTCAAGTTTGATTCACATTTGATGAAGAATAGCTCAAGTGTTGAAATCTGCCCTAAATTGAAAATCTGAGCTAGCTATGATCAAGTCTGAGTTTGATGGATCAAATCTATTTGGATTGGCTTAAAAATTTGTGTGCATGCTCTACACTTATGATAGTTATTGCTGTTCAAATTTTATGAGAATTAGACAAGAAATGCTTTGGTTTTGGAGTGGATCTTGTTAGTTATAGTGCAGCAGTTTTTCAGCTTGTACCCTCTGAGAAATATGTGAAATCTGATAGCAATATAGAAGTCCAATGAAGCTCAAATTTTTATAGATGATAGATGACTTAGAGAAGCATATCTCCACCAAATTTCATGGTCATTAGAGCTGTACTTTGGGAGTTATGAATTATTCTTTGAAGAGTACAGAATCTGCCAGAAAAGTGACAAACATTGGATTGATCTAGAGTCACTTTAATTGAAAGGCCCTCAAGTTGGAATCATGTTTATAAGTGGTTGAGGGACCTATGTTTGGTTTTGAATTGATCTAGAAGTATGACAAGTAATGGGTACAAGTAAGTTGATTGAGAAATGTGTTTGGCACACAATTTGGTACTCAAATTGGAAGATCAAGACCAAGCTCAAGATGAAGAAGAAGTTAAGTTCTAGTAATGATTAGAGATCTTTTGATAGAAAGAAAAGGACTTAAAGAAGATGTCAAGGTTATTCATCATGGAAAGTATATAGATCAATCAATCAAAGGCAATTCAAGTGGGTATCAAGATTGTTCTTTGGAGAGAGGTCACTTCTCCCTTGAGTAGGGGCTTGCCGCCTTTTGTAGGTTAACCAAGCGTGGCTTGGAAGGCTAACATGAAAGTGGTGATCTAAAGGACATTTGAGATGCTTACTTGAAGCAAATCCAAAGGGTTGATCAAAAGAAGCAAGCAACACCTAAATAGAGAGCAATTCGTGGAAATACAAGTGGTATTCACATTTAGCATCATGATCTCATATACAAGTGGATATCAATCTTAGTTGTCTCTTGTAAGCAAATGATCAAAGAAGAAGCAAGCCAATCACAATATGAAGAGTGCACTTGATCATTAGTTGTTCCAAATTTATATGGGTGAAGAATGGATTCTATCTTTAATGACTTGTCTTCACCAAGCTTTGAAATAGACTTCACATCGCCTTTGCGGAGCAAAATTGGAATCTAAATGACTATCCTCTACTCCGACAAAGCAAAGGTGAAATTGGTTGTCATATACATACATACTTGCTAAGAACATGATTAGTGCATATAGACATATCTAGTGAGCATTCATAAAAAAATCAAATGATTTTTGAGCTCATATCATGCCACTATTGTTTCTATGTCTTAAGTTGATCTAGTGGCTAAATATGACTTATTCATGAGCATGTGAACCTAAGTGTTTGATCTAGCTAAATGAGCAAGAAAGGATCTAATTTAACATTGACAAGATAACCATTGAAAGATGTGTGAAGAAGCTTGTCATTGGTTCAAACCGAGTTAGACTACTTATGTAAATTTGCTAGTTTGAACTAAAAGAGAAAGGCTCATGGAAATAATTCAAGTTCAAGAAGTAGAAGACAACAATATATATGGATATCAAGTTTAATATTTACAAATGGTATCTAGACTCATCATTCATATAAGTGGTATGTACATGGTGTCACACTCCTACACATGGTATCTTCTACACGTGTGCTATATCAAGTAGTGCTTATATGTGATGTCTAGATCAAGCATTCAAGTGATATCCTATACTTCAAGTGATCCTCAACTTTTAGTGATCAAATTCAAGTAAAGCTACCCTTAAGAAATCAAGTCATCAAGTGGGTGACCCTACAACAAAAGGAGAATACCTATAAGTGGTGTCATCCCAGATTGGTCAAGAGATCATCTCAAATTCCAAGTGATATCATTCCAACATCAAGAGAAGGTGTCCATAAAAAATTGCAAGATTCAAGTGTCAATAATCTACATCTTAAGTGCAACCCTTTGTCAAGAAAAAGCACACCCTTTATAGAAATTGATGATAAAGGGGGAGAGATTTGGACAAAGATATGAAATATATTTGCATAAGAAGAAATGCATGACATAGAGGGTGAGATTGGACAAAGCAAGCAAGTTGGACATGGATATGAGACCAAGAGGGAGCAAGATTGAAGAATGCAAGGGGATCAAAATTCTTGGACAAGAGAAGCACACAAGTAGGAGAGCAAGCTCATGAATACATGCTTGATGCATTTGATTGTGCATTACATTTACTTGCTTGCATTGCATTTGTCTTACATTCCTACATGCTTGTGTGTAAATATTTGCTAGAGCTAAGACTTAGATGATGTTGATGTCATGTGATATCTAGAACCTAGTCTTAGTTTAGCAAGTGGCAACTAGAACCTTGATTATAATGTTGATCTCACGTGGTATCTAGTTTCACTTATTTCTAGCAAGAATTGATGCTAAGGATGTTGAAAAAGTGTATATACACACTACAAAGGTTTATTCTCTATCTTGTATACCTTAGCATCACTTAGTAGTGGTAACGCTCCTACAAATTTTATATTTATGCATGTGTGCAAGCTTGAAACCAAACCATTTGAGCACATATGTAGGGGGAATTATCACTACCAAGTTAATTTTATGGTGCTTATCCAAATCATAGATATAGAGCTTAAATGTTGGATAAGTGGCATAAAATCCCAAAAAGCTTAATTTCTATATCTTTGTAGAGTTGTCATCAATTACCAAAAAGAAAGAGATTGAAAGGTCCTTGTTTGGTTTTGGTAACTGAGTGACGATCTAGGTGGACTAATTGTGATTATGTGAGATATGCAGAGAATTAGTCCACAGGTGATGGAGGAGCTTAATGCATGATACATGACATGGAGTCATGTGGCTAGAGGTGAAGATCGAGGCAAGACTTGGCTTGATGGACCGGTCACGAGGGTGAAGGGCAAGTTGGAGGCTTTGAAGCCGTTGGTACCGAGTGTCGGGAGGCTTGAGCAAAAAGACTTGGCGCCGAAGAACAGAAGCGATGGTGAAAAGCAAGTGAGGTCAAAATCGATGGACCAAAGGCCATGTGACGATATGAAGTGGATCATATCAGTCATGTGGATGTTGGTGCATGTGTTGCATCGGCATTAGAGGAGATGAAATGGAAAGCGTAAGGCAAAGGTATAACCTAGGGCGTTTCCATTTCACCGGTCATAGGTGTGTAGAGAAGTTGATGACCGGGTTTAGGATAGATGACCATACTATCAAGAGGGACAAACTTGTATGCATATCAGTCATCTAGTGCCACTTGAGCGATCTAACTTTGCATCGTGTTGCTAGGATCGAGTGGTGATGTGAGAAGGAGTGAAAACCCTTTGAAAAATGTTTGTGAAAATACTGACACACTTGCATATGGTGATGTACACTTGGTGGTGTTGGCACATTTGCAAATGGGATGGAGATTACCGGGTTGAGAGGGGTTTGGGATCCTCTCTACCTTCCGCCGAGCTTGCGAGGCGAGATTCGGCATTTTTGTGGAAGTGAAGTGCTCATTTTCCATTGTGCCGGAGGCCGGAAGTGGTGATGAAGTCGTCGGAGTGTTTCTCGCTGAGAAACACTCGACCGACGCTAGTCCAGGAGGGACCGGACGCGTCCAGGAGGGACCGGACGCGTCCGGTCAAGTGTGCGCGTTCGAGGTGTTTTCGGTGGTCACCGGACACCGGCGACCGGACGCTCCGGTGCCGCGTCCGGTTGGCGGCAGGCGCAGCGAGGCGCCGGGTAAGAGAGGAGGACCGGACGGGGGAGTCCGGTCGAGGCTAACCGGACGCGTCCGGTCAAGTTTTTGGCTCTCGGGAGCTCTCTGGATTGTGACCGGACGCTGGGCGTTACGTGTCCGGTTGGTGGACAGGATGCGTCCAGTCACAGTGGCGTGGCACGAGCGTGCGAGGAGACCGTTGCGCGCCAACGGCTAGTTCGAATGGCGAGGACACGTGGCGTCGCGGGAGCGACCGGACGCTGCGACCGGACGTGTCCGGTCGTCACTTGGTGAGCGTCCGGTCGGCTCTGGCCGGCCCGGGTTTCGTGGGCAATGGCTCTTTAGCCCTTGGGGCTATAAGTAGTTGCCTTGGCCGGCTTTGGCTGGTTGCTGAGCGACTTAGAGACTTTGTGTCCTTGCTTTATGATGCTTGAGAGCCCTCTAACTCACTAGAGCTTGTAGTGATTGCATCTTAGAGTGAGTTAGTGATCGCTAGTGCATTGCATTGAGAGATTGCAAGGTGTGGCATTAGGTGAGAGAGTTGCAAGCCGGTGGTGCTTATTACTCTTGGAGGTTGCCACCTCCTAGACGGCTTGGAGGCTTGTGGGCATCGTGTAGCACGCTCGGAGACTAAGTGGTGCTCCGATTGCTAGTCACGTGGAGTGACATTGTGAGGAGGATTGTGCTCACCCCGTGGGAGATCGCGAAGAGCAACTCTAGTAAAAGAGTGTCATTGAGCTATCTCTCTTAGGTAGGTTCTTGCGGTGTCCAATTGTGGACAAGGTTAGTGAAACACCTCTTAGCCGCCGAACCACAAAGAGTTGGTCGACACAATGGGGATTAGCTTGGTGGCAACGAAGTGAACCTCGATGAAAAATCGATGTGTCAACTTATCTACTCTTCTCGTCAGTTTGCATTTACTAGCTTGTTCTTACTTGTTCATTACTTGTGCTAGTGAGTAGTGGTTGATCTTGTGTAGCTAGTTTGCTTGTGTAGCTTGCTAGTTACCCTCTTAGCTTGTGTAGCTTAGAAGTAGCGATTACGTGGCTAGTTGGCTTGTGTAGCCTTGCTAGTCAATTTGCTTAGTTTGTGTAGCTAAGCAATTGAGCTCACATGTTAGGCTTGTGTGGCCGTGCTAGTGAGAACTACTAGTGCGCTTAGGCTTTGTGCGCTTTACTCACTAGTATGTGTAGGTTCTCCCTAGTTTGATTGAGTACTAGTTGCTTAGGTTTATGTGACCTTGCAACCTAGTATTAGATAGACGAGCACTACCTAGCCTTGCACCTTAGTGGCTCAATTAGAATCTCTGTAAGGTGCTTGAACTTAGATAGAGCGGTGTAGTCGTGGTTAGACCCGATAGTTTCAATTCCGCATTTAATTCGGTCATCCGCTGCGATTAGTTTTTAGAAAGGACTATTCACCCCCCTCTAGTCCGCCATCTCGACCCTTCAGACGGTTAAAAAAACGTCTCACAAAATCGATTAACTGAGGCGGTTATTATAAAGGAGCCCATCTCTAAAATACCCTCATTTTCGGAGGTGGACCTCTTATAAAGACCCGCCTCGGTTAATGTTGAGCGAGCCCACTAACTATTGATACAGCCCATATGAGCCCGGTTACTATCTGGGAGTATATATACGAAGACGAACCCTAAACCACTCACCTTTCCTCCCTCTCCCAACCATCAGAAGGGCCGCTCGGCTCCAGCGATCATCTCGCCCCCTCCCTCCATGGTTCTTCCCTTCCCTCCGAGCAAAAGGACCGGCCTCCCTATTCTCTCCCCTCCCCTCACATCCGAGTAGCAGGGCGCAGCGGCGGCGTGGCCCCCCGGCGTGGCGGCGGTGCTTCTCGGGGCGGCGCTGAAGAGGCCCTGTGCCCCGGCCAAGCAGCGGCACGCGTAGCGGCCCCAGTCCCGGCTTTGGGCGAGGCGGCCCCGAGGCGCGGCTCCGCCCTAGCCGATGAGGACATCCTCCACTATTACCCGCTGGCAAAGACGCAACAAAAATGGGCCAAGTGGCCCGGTTGTAGTCGGGCGGCGACCGTGTGAGCCTCTAAATAATCCCACCTTGCTTAACTTGGGAGGAGGAAGCCACCTTAAAAGGGAGAGCCACCCTTCCCCCATCGGACTAGTCTTTTGGGGCGATTGGGCCTTTTCCGGAAGGGGTGCACCGAAGTGCAGTGCTAAGATTGCCGAGGCGCAACAAGAGGCCCTAGTGGCGTTGTAGCCGAATTGGTGCGTCGTAATTTCGGCTGTCGATGCTAAGATTGCAGTATTTAGGGAATCCGGATCGGTGTGTCGAGCTTTTCATCCAACCCCACCCGGGCCGGATGCATCACTAGCCCGGCCGCGACGCACGGGGCAAGGCACGGCCCTGGCCAGGGGGCGGCGCGTGCAGCCACACCCGGCCCGCCAGTGCTTGGCGCATCGGGCGGCAGGCTCTAGCCCCGCGGCGTGGCGTGGCATGGCGCTTCAAGCGGCGCGGGGTAGCTGTGGCCCGTTCTCCTCTCCCGGCGGCGGCGCGGTGGCAGGGTGCTCTTCCTCTTCCTTCTCCAGCATGCGGGCTCCAGATCCGACGGTGTGCAGCCTGATCCAGTAGAGTGCGGTCGGATCTAGGCTGCAGGAGGCCGGATCCGTTGGTGGGTGACTAGGTCCTAGCGGTTCGGCACGGTGAGCGGTGGCGGCCCGTGCATGGGCTTGCCAGGCCCGTGGATGGGCTCGACGGGCCTGTCCATGGATTTTTCTTTTTTTTTCTTTTTTGAATTTGATTTACCGAGGCGGGTAGGTAAACTGCCTCGGTTAAGGCCACGATTAACCGTGACCTTGTGTCCGAAAAGGTTGCTATAACCGCCTCGGTAAATCACTTTTGCTCGCCTCGGTAAATATCTTCGGTAGTAGTGCATGTGAGTTGAAAATTAGGACATGAAACTCCCACTTAACCTTGAAGACCGGCAGGGATATATAGGCACCAATGCACCTACCAATTAAGGCGGGCAGTTAGAGGTCGGCGTGGCAGTGTGAGTGTGGCACCTAGGAGGCCAAAGCACCAAGCAAAGAGCATGAACATGTCGATATCTAGTATGGCAGACTAGTAGGTAGTAGCTACTCTCATTCATTATAGCACCAAGCCAACAACTATAAATTAATTGACTTCCAATTTCGACAATATATACTAAGGCAATAAGCACTGGTTAGAAACTTTGGGCCTGTTTGATCCCATGATAAAAATTTTGTCGTGCACTTTTAGCCCATTTTTTTGCCATGGGGATTCAACCAGGTGGGGCTAAAAGTGAGCAAATGGAAATTTGCACTTTACGGGGCCCTACACTAGGCTAAACTTGTCTTGAAAGGCACACTGGATGCCTCATAGCCGCCCTCACCGACCCACCGGCACTCTTGTTCATCCCTACCTCTATCCTCTCACTCACTCCCGCCCTACTGCTCTCTCCCTATCTTCCTCCCTTTTTATATGTCTTCCTCCATCCCATATCCCATTATATAAGAGTTTGATTTTTTATATCAAGTTTGACTATCTGTCTTATTTAAAAATTTATGAAAAATATCTTTTTTATCGTATCTTACTTTATCAATAAAAGTTCTTCAACAATAACTTAAATTTGGCTATATTTATATAAATTTTTAAATAAAACGATTGATCAAACTTGAAGTTATTAAAAAAGGCAACGTATCAAGTGTAAATCAAACTCTTTGTGAAAACCCATGCAAATTACGGTAAAAAGTTGTTTAAATTCATCTAAAAAATCATACATATAGATGATACGATGATACACAACTTTGTAAAATATATTATCCAAACTTGATTTTGTTTGTTTGTGAGATATAAAAATAACAAAATTTTAATAAATCTGGACAACTTTATGGCTTGAAATTTATTATTTTTATATCTCACAAACGAAGTCGATTTTGAACAAGATATTTTACAAGATAATGTATCATCATATCATCTACATGTGTAATTTTTTTTGGTGAATTTGGATGGTTTTTATCGTGATTTGCACCAGTTTTCACGAAAAAATTAGTTTACACTAGATACGTTCTCAACAAAAATTATCTTTTTTATAATTTAGGATGGAGAAGGTAGTCTATATAAGATGGCTCTGGATCAGGCGGAAACCAGCCTCCTGTGCAAACTTTGAAAACTATCGATCTAGACCACAGGCTACAAATCCGATAGCTATAGATCGAGGTGGGGCTTTTTTGCACTTAAACGCCCGCCCCTCAGCATTGCTAAATCATGTTGTTTTGCAATTCACCCCTCCTCAAACAGGTCTGTGTCGATAGTTTGGCATCGTTTCATTTTTCCGGCCGGCGGCGGCGGCCAATCTGTTCGGCGAGACAGGAAGGACGATGATGACGCCTAGATAACTAATCTGAATCAGTTCGTACGTTCCTACGTGAGTGTCCTCCTGTTCCTATGTGAGTCCAGCATGGAGTTGTTAGCTTGTTCATGTCATACGTGAGTCTGATGCTCATCTCATATGTGAGTCTATAGATGGAGGAGACTCGTCAACACTTGTGTCGTGAGTCTACACCGCCGCTGCCATGGAGTCCGGCGTGCGTGGCGTTGCCGTTGATGCCGTTGTCGCCGCCCGTTGATGCCGTCGTCGCCGCCGATGCCGTCTCCGTCGAGGCCGCCACCATGGATCAGGCCGTTTCGCTGAGGATCATGCCGTTGACGACGCCGGAGTTGGAGACACCGCAGCCAGGCGCGCGCAGGGAACGGCGACGGCCTGGAACAGCGGCGGAGGGCGGCGGCCCGGCCCGCCGGGCGAAGTCGCAGGCAGCGGGCGGCGGGATCTCGCCCGGCGATAATACGTACCTGTTTGCTGATGAGAGGAGGGATGATTTGCAAAACAATATGATAAGCAGTGCTGGGGCGTTTAAGTGTAAAAAAGCCCTATCTCGATCTATAGCCATCCGATGCGCAACCTGTGGTCTAGATCGATAGTTTCCAAAGTTTGCACAGGAGGCTGGTTTCCACCTGATCCAGAGCCATATAAGATGCATGTACAATACAGTACCTGCATGCGCATGAGGAGGTCGGCGGACTCCCTCCTCTCGAACCGGTGGTCGGTGAAGTCACGGCGGAGCCTCTCCACCTCGGCGCGCTCCTCCGGCGTGCCGTGGTCGGGGTCAAACTCCCACACTGCCCGCCCCAGGAAGCCATTTGTCGAGCGCAGCCACGGGCTGTCGTCGCCTTGCGCCACCTTGAGCCTCCACATGATAGACTGCTAGCTAGCTAGCTAGATGTGAGCCGACGATCGATGCTCGATCGGAATGGCAACAATGCAATGGTAAGTGTATACTGCGCGGCGCCGGTGGCCCGGGCGGGGTTATTTACGGTATTTAAAGACGATATATATATATTATTATTATTATATCGATGCCACACACAAGCAAGGCAGGTGCCTGATGCATGCGCTGGTTGGGTAGCGCCGTCCTCGTCATTGCTCCTCATCATATTCATATCCCTCTTCTAGTTGACTATTTCTTTTTATTATTAGGGCAAAATCAGTACGGTCGATCGTAATTGCTCTCCTTGCATTGTCGGTCGGTCTCATGCAATGCAAGCTATACATCACGTGCAATTTGATTCTCTAGATCAGGGACTTTAATCTCATCACCATATAATATACTGTTACCAACCAAAGGACACGAGGACCGCTCGTGGTCCTCTCTCTCCGCCGACAACGACGCTTCTCCGAGCCACTGCACGTGCCAGCGGCGGCGGCGGCGGCGGCGTTGGCGTCGGCACAGCAGCTCAGGCTTGGCAGGCTCATGGGCCAACCCAGCATGGCGTCCCAAGGTTTTTAGACCAGGAAAGAGTCCACTTTTTCTTCTTAACTATCATAAAAGTCTGTTTTTCCTCCTCAAATTCGGAAACCAGACAAACCACCTCCTTCAACTTTTTAAACCATGCGTTTTATCTCCTTATAGGTGATTTTATCTTTTTATTTTTTATTTATTTTGGTTGAAACTTTGAAAAATCATCTAAATCACAGAAAAATCATAAAATGAAAAATCTAATTTCGTTGGACTCTACATAAGTAGATCTACTCAATGAATATATAATATGGTATACTTTAGTACAAAATTTTTGCTAGTCTTTTACTTTTTTATTTATTTCGTCTTAATCTTTGAAAAATTGTATTAAATTATAGAAAATTCATAAAATAGAAAATCTAATTTTGTTGGACTTTACATGAGTAGATATATACCGTGAACATATAATATAGTATGCTTTAATCCAACAAAATAATTATAAAAAAAAGCTATAGTTATGAATTATTTTAATTAATTATAGAAAAGCATAAACTACGGAAGAACTTTATACTAAAGTATACTATATTATATATTTATATGTAGATATACTCACGTAGAGTCTAGAAAAATTAGATTTCCTATTTTATGATTTTTCTGTTATTTACTATGCTTTTTAAAGATTCAGCCAAAATAAATAAATGAAAAAAATTAGTAAAAAGTTTATACTAAAGCATGCCATATTATATATTCACTATATAGATCTACTCATGTAGAGTCTGACAAAATTAGATTTTATATTTTATGATTTTTTAGTGATTTACTATGATTTTAATTTTTTGCCGAAGTAAATAAAAGAGAAAAAACAAAACCACCTTTACTGTACCAAAACTGCCGCCAAAACAACTCTAGGGAGGTAAAACACATGGTTTAAAAAGTTGAGGTAGGTTGTTTGTCTGGTTTTGAAATTCAAAGAGAAAAAATGGACTTTTGCATAGGTTAAAGGAGAAAAAATAAATGTTTTCCTAAAGATCATGCCAGTTGGGCTGCAGGTGCAACCCGTGGGTGGGCTGTGGGCACAACATGGCCCGGTGACTTAGGCGTAAAGTGCCGGTCCAACTCTCATCGGACCGTGCCATGCCAGACGGCCCATTTGACCATCTATAGCTCTTAGAGATGGAAATTCATCACCGCGCTTAGGAGAAACATCTGGTCACTCTCTTTGTCTTGAGATATAAGGAATCGGAATGTTCAAAGTTTGTACCAAAATATAAGTAAGGTATTCTAGGTCCTCATCTCCTCTCTCCTTTGTCTTAGTTAACTTAACATCCTTTTCCTTCTAAGTATACCATACTTTTCCCCCTCTATTTCATTCATGGTAGGAAATAATAGCATGTAAAGATTCCTCTTAAGCTAGAAAAACAATAGCTTCATGCATGGCTGGGAGAAAAAAGGAGGGTAAAAGTCGTGAGAAGTTTTTTTTTTCAGCCTCACCTCTCTCTTCCTTTGTGAGATTAATTATGAGAGCATAAAAAAGAGCTTCACCCATGAAGCTATTTTTAAAAGAGTGTTTGACAAAAAAAATCAGCTTACGTCATAAAGCTATTGGTGAAGTTGTAGGAAGGAACCAACAATCCATCGTATACACGTGCAACTTCATTCTGATGCACGAGGTTGGACTGTGTCATGTGTTGTGCCTGCTACAGCGCCAACTACTTGGAACAAGAATCACAACTTAAGAGCAACTCCAAGTGTCCTTTATATTATAACCTCTATAATAATTCAAAAAATACATATTTTAGTAAGAAAACAACATATATAACAACGTCTTTATTAATTAGATCTTTAAAATATATTCCATCATATATTTTGAGTTTCTTAATACATGTGTATAAAATATAGAAATATTATTGGAGCGTGATAGAAAGATCTTTCCCACGTCACGGATGCCACCGAGCAACACATCCATGGACACACAGCACATCAGCCGGGGGCGTGGCCGGCAGGGCTCAGGCTATCCGTACTCGTGGTACACTAAATTCATCCTTTAAAAGACCTAGTCATCAAGATTCTCTCCTTTATACTCAATTCTTCCGCACCCATCCATTCTCTATATCATTCTCTATCCACTGTGGGGTCCACTTATCACTTTATCTAAATATATCCATGTGACATCTTGTTTTAAAGGATTTATTGAAACAAATTTAATGGTGCAATCGGAATTTAATTTGGATTTATGGTTTGTGAGTTATAACATTTTTTTCTAATTGGAATGGTGGGGCCCATGCCATATTGTCTCCTCTCTCTCTCCTCTCTCACACACACTGCCACCTACTAGATGGCCGGGAAGCCGGCATGTCTAGCGGATGGTCCGTATATTCCGGATGATATGCCAGACCCGCTGCAGGAGTTCACCCTGTGAATTGGCTGACATGCGCTGTCCCGGACGCTGCCCAGTATGGCAGTGCGGACAGCCTCAGCGCGGCAGGGCTTCCCAGTTCCCACCCCACCCTCCCACCTCCCGCTTGTAGGTATGGCCCCGTTCGTCTCCTCCCACCGCAGTCCTACCTGGCTCCTCACGGGCCCCCGCTACCCGAGCGTCGGTCGCCATGGCCGATCTGGCTCAGCTGTACATGTGACACGGCTCACCGTGGTTGACACGGGTCCCTGCTCTGCCACCGCAACCACACTGGCAGCTGACAGAAGCAAACAGCATGAGCAAGGGACAGCCCATGTCACCCGTACTGCATGAAGGCGACAGCTGGCATATGATTGGTGCGTTTGGAAGGGTACGGTGGCCCGTTGGCCCGTCGGCCTGGCTGCACCTATGGTGTGCAACTTCACGTGTTTGGTAGCTTGGGTCCATCAGCAAATAAACCAGACTCTGATCTCATGTAGATCACGTTCTCTTTCATGGCTCTCAGGAAACGAGAGGAACGTCCGTTTCCTAGCGGTCGGGCTCGCTTCCGCCCTCACTTGCTCTACGAGCAGATCGAGTCACCTCTCTTGACTCCTCTCACCCACCATGGTGCCTTCGTCGCGATGCCAAGCTGTGCGCACGTGGTGCACTGTGAGCTCTGCGCACCGCCAAGCTGGGCTCCACGTAAGGTGACTGTATTCGTCCTAACAAACACGATCTCTATCCAACCTGTCTCATTTGATCTAATGAAACAAACATAAGAGGTTGCAGTACGAGAGCCAAGTCTAAACTGGCCACAACCAAAGCAGCCGGCCAGGCTTGATAGGGGCACCATCAAAACACGTGCAAGGTGTCCAATGAAACAAACATAGGAGGTTGCAGCACGAGAGCCGAGTCTAAGCTGGCCACAGCCATGGCAGCTGACTATGCTGGGTAGAGACACCCTTCCAAATATGCCCTTAGGGTCGTAAGTACTCTGAATTTTTTATATACTTGCTCACCATGATTTGGGAAAAAGGAAACTGCTCGTTTCTTAGTTTCACCTCAAATATATGGTTTCTTAGAATAATATTCACCAGTGTCCTGTTTTCATTACTTCCAATGAACCTTCTCTAGGAAACCGTGGGGAAAATGCTAATAAAACTTAGTAACAAATTTAAAAACGCAAAATGTGTGCGTAAAAGAAGAAACACACTTCATATTCATATATTATACAGGAGATAGATAGGTATATTACATTAAAATATACAATGTCATGATACATTTACAGTCTAACAACACCCAACACTGTATACTTTGACACACCTACATAAAAGCCATCTCGTTCTATTTGCTTTGCTCAACATATTCTATTTCTCACAATGATATACTCCCTCCAGATTCTAAAAAAGGTCCTTTTCGACAACGACATGGCTTCTAAAAGCATAACTTTGACTTCTTATTTTTTATAAAAAATATTTATTAAAAAGTGGTATATGTATATTTTTATGGAAGTGTTCTCAAGACAGATACATTATTATGGTTTTTAGCATTTCCAATCACAATAACTTATTTATATTTCTAATTTTTGATTCGAGCTTTGTCCAAAGTGATTTCTTTTGGGAACCTGGATCATATGTATGCTCACATGGACTCATTTCTCTTCTTTGCACAAAGGCCACGACGATACTCACCAAGGGCCCAGATGGGGAACAGATTATGGTAGTTTGGGTAATTGAAGAAAAGGGAGCAGTTGAAGGATCCGACGTGCTCCTATTGTCAAAACACAAGCGCGGTCAAAAGAAAACCACTTTGCCATTTAATAATAAAACACCCTTACACCCACAAATTAATAATGCTGAATATGTTAGTTCAAAGTTTGAAATCCCTACAAGAATGCATGCACAATTATGCATCTGCTAAATATCCAAATAGTTTTACATCAAAGTTCCACATGGAACCAAATAAAGTAAGTTGGATTCATGAACTTGAATTTAGACATAATAATCCCTTGAGTATCATGTTCTAGTTTGTGTACACTTAATTTTATAAGTCGGTGCTTCAAAAGACAAAAAAACCGTTCCTTTTGTGCTAATTCAATTGCAGTCCTAAGATTTATCAATTATGTCTGATGTACAGGGATATCGTTCTTCTTTTGAAAAATGTACAATGAATTATGCTGTACAGTTTCATATTTTAGCCATACAGTATATTGTTTGTTCACATACTCTTAGCGATAAAAAATTGGTGCCTCATTATTGCAAATATACTAATATGTCATGCCATATGGTAAGGTTTTTCTATGCTCCTCACTACTGTTCCATCAATTTTAAGGATAAATTAAGAGAAATAGAACAAGTTCACTTGTAAATATAATGTATTATTATAACAAAAATAAAATGGAACTTACTTGCTGTGGAAACTCTCCCGTATCCAACTGCATATTGATCAATTCTTTTGCAGCACGATGTAATGGTGTTGGATCTCGTTCAATCTAGTAAGTGAATAGATTGATAAACTGTATACTCTTATTAACATGTAAAAAAGACTGATAATGTGTACCTGTCCAGCATAAATTAAAGCGAGCATTGCCCAAGCAGTATTCACAGCATGAGCACGATCACCTTTGATATTTACATAAACCTATTTAGGATTACATGGGGAAAAAGATAAGTTATGAATGCGCATAGTTATGTAGCATAGAAATATATTTTTTCAACTACATTAAATATGTTGTAGCCATGATAAAGAGCTAGATTCACCGTAAAATATCATGTGACAATTTGTTACTAGTATCTTTTACAAAGATTCAACAATTGTTATAAAAAAAAACGAGATTGTGTGCCCTTATCAGTCATCACTAGTAGGCAAAGTTAGACTGAAAGGATCTAGAGAAGTAGAAGGAAACAAAATATCATTACCTGAGTTTCATTAGAGACATGACTTTCTCCCCATCCACCGGTGCTGAGCTGCTTCGACAATATAAAGTGGCATGCTTTCCGTATAGAAAGGTTGTTCTCGTGCGTTCTTCCGTAAGCAACTAAACCTTTAATTGAAAAGAAGGCTCCGTAGGTGAAACATACACCCCAAGTGCCTAACCTACAAAACAACTATTTGTGTTATCAGCTGTTGCTACAGAAATTCCTTGATTAAGGTGTATTAGGACAAACCATGAACCGTCTTCTTGTTGTCTGCTCTCAATAAATGTTGCTGCATTTCTAACCGATGTTTCTATCTCTTTGGTGCGATAACCAGGATATAATTCTTTGAACAGTACCAGAGCTTGGAGCACTGATGAGGTGCATTCTGGGTAACTATCAATTAATAATGCAATATGATTATTTCTTTATCTAAAGAAAAGTTTTCGTAAGCAGGATCATATGCTAAATAATATATGTGCCATTTGTATCTATCACTTACGGGTAATCGACAACCATGTTTGGAAAACTCTCATAGGGATTTAGAATCTAGTTAGTTAACAGAAAGAAGTATCAATATAGTGGACATGGATATAATAAGATGCATTAAAATAAAAAAGTTTAAGGTTACTAAATATGAACTACATCTTGCTAATGCACAGTTCTGGCCAACAATGCATAATTCCAGCCAACAAAAACTTACCTCTATCCAAGAAGAAGTTCTTTTGCACTCATATGTAGAAAAGGTGCCATCTTTGTTCTACAAAATAGAATCATTAGCCATTAAGGAAATATATTCATAGCTTTGAACAATTCTAGGACACTCATATTTTAAAAATGACTGAGGTAAGGCAAACATGTATATTTTGTAGAAATTTGAAAGGCGAGAAGAATTTTGTGCCAAGAATTCAGAAACTTGGATCATTAAGAGATTTTATTATCTAGACACTTCACTTCATCATACCATCCCCATCTGCTTGGTGTAACAGATTCAATTTGTATCAACCAATAAAGTGTGACATTTCTTATTTCCATGGCTTACAGAAGCATGCCTAATATCAATGTTGTGTTGCAATTTTTCTAGGGTATGAAACAAATGACAACATCACTTCAGATGACTGAACTTTAGAGAACACATACCACAAAAGATAGAAGGCAATCAACAGCATCATGCAACCTTTCTCTTTCTATTGGACTCGCAACAAGGTTGCTTCTGTTTGACACCTTTGACAACAACAATACAGCCTAGAAATAGAGTCACATTAAGTTGCTTTATAGTATATAAAATGTAAAGGTATCAAAATGAGAAGGTGTCAAAATGAGAAATATATCATGCAGATATTTTTTTCAAACAAAGCAAATCACTTTATTAAATTACTAGTTATATGCTCTGCTTAACAATAACATTATATGGTTCTTAGTGATCTTAGTCTCATTTCTTCTCAATATGATGATGGGTACGAGAAAAATAATGACAGGTAGCTCACCTTCTGGTTTGATAAAAAGATATGTCTACTCATCTACACTGGGGCGAAAGAAAAACTAGCAAAGATGGATAATGACCTTAAGTGCTTCTCCTGTAGTGTCAGAAACAGCCCATCCATTGTCCGCAGATGAAAGTGTCCATGAACCCTTTGATCTATGGTGATGCCAATAACTTTGGTCGCCAGGATGGTTCGTCAAAACCTTTAAGTACACAAATGCATGTTGTGTTTCATTATTGCCCATATGGTAAGTATATAAATTGCCATGATTTGAACATAAAGAAAGAAACCTGTGAATTTTTCATGAACTCATAGGCTCTCTGAATAGTTGGAGCATACTCGTTGACAAGATCTGTAGCACAAAATGCTTGAATTATGAATGATGTCTCCTAGCTCTGGCAGCCATCATATACCTATCATGGTAACAAAATAGCCATATAGAGTAATATCCTATGAGGAGGAAGTTTTCTTGATGCTTAGTCAACATGTCAATATACTTGCAATTGTGCCAAGACACTTCTATTGCAATATTAAATCATTACTCCCTCTATTTTTACATGTCGCATTAGTTTTGTCCTAAGTCAAACATTGCTATAGTTTCACAACATGTGATTTTATTTTATGAAAGTATTTATTATTGTGAATCTAAAAGCATAAATCTTTTGTCATGAACCTATATAATATTTTTCAAATCGATGGTTAAAGATGATACAAATGTTTGACTAACATGTAAATTAAAATGCTATTTAAAGAAAAAAACAATTACGTACCATACCAATGTAAGAAGGAATTAACTAAAAAAGGAAAAAGATTACTAATTTACTAGCTTAACTTATTATTATTATTTCAACGGATCCCAAGATGACATCAATGCTCGTGAATACCAAAAGTGCATAAAATGAGCAAAAAAAAAAATTGTACCTGTGCCTTCATGCCATCTTCTGAAAGCCATAAAAAATCTGGTATCCTTGCAAGGTGGCGCTTGAATGCATCTGAATTTGGATCTTCTACCCAGCAGCAGACCATGTTTAGGGCCTAAATCACATAGTGAACAATGTTTATTAGGCACCAATCAGAGGCTCATGATGATCCACAAGATAATAAACAAGAAACTAAATAGAGCATATACAAAATCATGAAGTATGAGAATAAATAATAACAGCATGGCCAACTACTAAAGTGTTGGTAATTAATGAGACGTCAAACTTTTGCAGATATTTACCTTGTTCACAGAACATATGCATAGGTACTGTGTGTTCTCATCTTCATAATGGATATGCTCCATGAGGTTTTTCAGAGCTCTCTCTCTCTCAGCATGTTGATAGGCCAACTGCTCAATACTGGTTCCACACACCTATATAAAGTGAAGTCCAAACAACATTCTGCAACAGTGTACGTGGACATACAAGGTCCTCCTGAAATACCAAAAATAAAATCAACAAAATTAAAAACAAACTTAAGAAAAGAGATATTCCTATAGGTATCCCATTATTGGTAGTAGAGTAATCTAAAGTTCTGTTACAATCTAATGATTCAAAATATATATAAAAACAAAACAATTCTGTAAGTGGCTCTATTGATTAGCTAGAACTATTCATCATTTTGAGTTTGGTGTACAGGGAGAGAGGATATGGGTGTTTGAAAGTTAGACCTGCACGCCCCGTAGACTATAGTCACCTATTGCAGAACGCCTCTCTCCCTGGAATGAACCTAATTACACTGGACAAGTATCTGAACATGTGGCTTGCCTAATAGTATCATGACTACGTATGTGGAGTAGGCTGAGATAGGCTAATCCAACAAAGACCACCAAAAGATCACATAACCTAACTCCTAACAGTATACTGCCCAGTCCTAGTAATTTTTACTTATTTAACACAGAAAAAATTAGACCATCAGAGAGGATACCGCACTTTGTAATAAGTCCGCACATTGGAATTTTGTAAAAAACACATCACCAGCAGAGATACATTCCCACCATAGAATGACATATAAATATATATTATGAATTCATGATAATGAGTTGCAGAACAAGAAGGGATGTGAGAAACCTTTGCACATTTATTACGAGCATCGCGCCAGTCAATCTTGCCATATGGAGTGTCATAGATCTCCTCTCTTAGTGCCAATGTAGTTGGTGTAACCGGTCCAATGAATTTCTTGCCATAAAGATAAGCCATTGGCAGATATACCATACGGGTTAAGCACCAGAATTTCCCTAAAAAGGACAGAGCCATTGGCAGACATAGCAAACTTATTTCACCAGAGATATCATCCACGTGTATCCAATAATGTATAATGTATAATATACTGGAAGTTGGAACGACACAATTTTATAGAAGACATATATACCTGGATGAATTCGAAGAAACTGAGGAGCAAGCCATAGTTCAGGGAAAATTGGATTATTTCCAGACCAATCAAACAATCCAAGTACCTTTACAAAAGCAAAGGTAGTGTCAATGACATGGCCATAGGGAATCTGAGGTTATAAATGAGAAGCGTGCTCTATTTTATTTCCCACTGGGTGCACATGTATGGATTGCAAAAAATACCGAAAGCCATATCTTTCCCCACTGGGGAATCAAGGTTGCTCCACCATGGGATAAAATCCAAGCACGCCCCTTAGCCAATGCATCATTGTTGAGCATGTGCCAAACATGGTGCTCGAACCCAGGATAAGTGTGCCCCATCCGCCATCTTCATTCTGGACATAATTTATTTAACGAGTAAGAAAACTCTTAACTAATGACCTTATATACATCCAAAGTGTACAATTTGCCGTGGTGCAAATTGAGCTTGTCCACAACAAGGCCTTGATGAGAGAGACAATCCAAGAGAACCATGACATGCCTGGTGGTTGTAGATGTAGCGGCATATCTCATGCCGATGCTCTGGTGATATGACGACATTGAGTGATCTAGTGACATACAAAGCAAATATCTGCATAAGAAGGTGCAAGTATGTTATATCCATGTAAGTGCACAGGAAGGAATCTAAATACTCAGATAATAACCCTGAAAAACAGGTAATGGTATTTTATGTAGAAAAAAAGGCACACCAAACCAGGCATGATGAACATGATCCCACTGAAATCACCAGGCCAGTGCCCATCACTCGCTTGCAGTGAAGAGAACTTATCCATGGCCCGCCTCAAGGAGCTCAGTACAATTTCTTCGGTGGCGTGCTCATCCTCCTCAAGCTTGATGCGTGGTGGATCAGGTTGATATCTTTTATGCTTTGTGCACTGTAGCAAAAGGATCGATTTTGATTATTATATTAGCTAGCTGCTAGACTGTTTGACGTAATTTATGCACAATTTTCTTTAAAATAAAATGAGTATGAATATGAACAGGATCAGATAATTGGTGAGGAACATCGATACTGATGAGCTCGTCCTCAAGGCGAACTAAACAAAAAGGACCTGCAAATTAAAAAGGTTGGGGATGAAAACCTGGAGCTTCAACTTTCTGGCCACGCGCGCACACACAGTCACACTCTCAATCTCATCCATCCACCTCCACGCGAACTAACACTAGTACACAGAGGCTCAGACAAGGCGGTTCCAGACGCCTTTTCACAGGCGTTTTGGCCTGCCGCCTGTGCTAGAGACCAGTGAAAATGATGCATTTTCACAGGTGGTTGCTTGAAAACCGCCAGTGGAAATGCTTTTCCACAGGCGGTTCACATAAGCAACCGTTTGTGGAAATGCCATTTCCACCGGGCGGTTCACATAAGGAACCGCCTATAGAAATGGCATTTCCACGGGCGGTTGCTTTAAGTGAACCGCCTGTATTATTGTTTTTCCATCCAAATTCATTTGAATTTTTATTTATTGATTTGGCGCCCTCTCCTCTCTCCCTCCTTCCTCCCTGTCCCCCTCCCTCATCTTCCTCCCTTCTCCCCCCCTCTTTCTCTCTTATTACTATGATCAATACAAAGACTATTTAATTATGAGAAATACATCAACAAAAAAGTAATTATACTATATAATAATTATATACATATATACATCATTAACAATTTAATTACATCATTCCTTTAATACATTAAAATTGTTTTCTCGCCACGATATGATAATAAAATTTACAATGTGAGATGAATCTAATAATCATTTTCGACTTAATTTCGGGCGCTAATGTCCCTTAGCGCTCGAACTCGGCCTCCCTAAGGGGCTTTCGGCATGGTGATATTTTCCCTCCGTAGGAATGATTTCTCTCATGATAAATGAGCAGAGGTCCTCAATTATTCCGTCTGAGTTAGGTCGTCGAAGTTTTTCGGACTCCGATTCTTGATATGCCTAAAAAGAAAGTTTATAAGCATTATATATATTTCCATGTGTCTACGTATATTTGCATTTTTAACGATATAAATAGAAATGTTACTATTAGTGGTACCTTATTAGGGTTCCTCATGTACTGTCCGGCCGTTCTCATGAACTCGCAGGCGTAGAATCCACAGTGCACCGAACCGGTTGGTTGCTTGTGGCACTACATAAATTGCATACAGTTATTTACTTGTAATACCATCTTTTATATTAAACATGCAACATAAATTTACGTACCGGCCACTTGTGAAAAAATCTTATTTCCTGCCCCTTCGTGGACTCATCGTACACTCCACCTCTTAACTTATAGAATCTATAACATCTATGATCTCAAAACAAATCAGTTAGCAGCAATCTTAAACTCTCATCGATAAAAAGATACATGCTACATTTTGTCGGCTTACCGTTCTAAGATGGTTTGGAATTTTGCATATCTTTTAGGACTGTAGTCAGCGGAGTCAAAGACCAGCACCTTTCCCTCCCTAGGATAAATGAAGAAGCATATCCAGTGGTCGCTGCGCACGATCGAAACCGAGTTGTTATGCATTTATATAAACCGATACTTAAGCTGATGTATATATATGAACTCATACTTACTTAAAGTTATAAGGGGCAACTACGACTTCCCTGTGTTTGAACGGTAGCAATGCATGGCCTATGTACGTGGCGTATTTAGTCTCATGATCCTTCTCCAGATCTTTTATTCTCTTTGCAGCGTCTTTTTTTGATAACCCCTTCAATTGATCGCTGCCGGGACCAATTCGGAAGGTGTGCTTGTTCTCACATATTTTTTTCGGGCTAAGGTACCCAGTCCGTTTGCTTTCATTCTGGCTTGGTCCAGGACCATAAATGAACTCGTCTTGATCATATTGCATTCTGCAAGGCACAAGTGCATGTTGGAAATTCAATCTTAGTAGAAGTCAATAATAATAAACGAAGTTCGTGTTAGTACGAGAGCTACACTTACAATGCAAATAGCGTTACGAGCTGAACGTCGAGCCGCTTAAGGTTCATCATCAACCACATATCCTCGAAAGTAACGAAAGCCGTATCTCGTTCACTTTTGAAAGCAGATGGTGGTATATTTACTTGGATTGCATCGATCCCGACAGCAGCTGCTCTCATGTACCAGTCATGAAGTCTTTTTATACCAGACGGGAGCTTTTGGAGTTTTTCCCAACTCAGTAGAGGCCTGCCGGGTACATATGTATCAGGGACATTTTGATAGTCATCCCATGTTGGCATCACTATCTCTATTGCTCTGATCTGTGCTCCTTCTGTTGACTTCTGTTGCTCAGCTAAGTCCACGGTACGTGACTTGCGAGTCTGCGCAATCTCTTTCAAAAATTTGACAGTGCTAGCATTTTTTTCTTCGGCTCGTAGGGGGAAACCAATTTGGGAACAGAAAATTTTCTCTTCTTAAGTTTTTCTTGGCTCTTCTTTGGTGGCGGTGGTGGTGTCCAAGGCGAAGCTTCGACGTCTTGAGGTGGTGGGGAAGAAGCAGGCTCATAGATTGGTGTAGTTGTTTGTGGCGGAGATCCTGCTGGTTTCGATGTTGACGGTGGGGTTCGCGAAGGATCGGCAGCAGGGGGTGATGGTTAGGATCCTGTTGACGGTCGAGAGGTGCTGACTCCTGAGTTTCTGGCATGGCTTCTGAGGAAGGTGGTGGCTGAGTCGACTGGACATCTCTTCGCGGCCATAGGATGAAATTATTAATGGCCTGTCCGAGTGTCTCAATACCCTCGGGGCCAGATATTTCTAGCACGTTATCCTCGTAGCCTGGGACGACCGTCACCACTTCTACCCTGCAGTACTGTTCTGGTATTGGTTCATCATGGTAGTCACGTCCGGGGATCGCAAAGCCCGTAGCTACCTCCCTTGTACGTTGATGCTTCATACCATATCGTATGAGCATTTTGCAAGGTGTCGGCCCATTGATGTCATCCACAGGGTAGTGGTGTGTGTTTCCCGTAGACCCCACACTACTTGGAAAGGGAGGAGATTGAGCGGGCCTGGCATGAATCATCTTCTGAGCTCCAGGCAAGGGTTGTGTTGGGACGAGCTGCTTCTGTGGGCCTTGTGTGCTCATCTACTGAACAGACATTGCACTAGCTAACTTCTGCATGGGGATTAGGATTTGTTAGAAAATCTGACATCATGCTTTTGAATTGTTTCTTAGCCTTTTCCTCAAAATATTGCTTCATCTCTTCCTTATATCGATCTCGTTTCTTATACATGCCCACCCACTCCTCACCAAATCCTTTTTTCCATCCCATCTTTGACGAGATGCCTCGTACACGTCCAGGATGCTCAGGGTTGCCCAGTCCAAGACTCAGGATGTCTCTTTCCCTTTGTGGCCTCAATTTTTCTTCTTTAACCTCCACTGCTAGTTCCAACATCTTATCAGCTGGGGCTGTGAAGTCTAAGGGACAGTTCATACCGGTAGCAGTTTGTTTAGTTCCTCTACCTCTGAGCCAATTAGCTGTCCTCTCGCCAACTTCCTCTGATAGCACAGGAATGCCTTTTTTCTTTAGCTCCTCCTCCTCTGCCCGCCATTTCGGAATTTGTTTCTTGTAACCACTGGTGCCAAGGTGATGGTGGTATTTGTTCCTCTTTGCTAGTTCTGAAGCAGCTTCACTCTTGGCTTTGAAAGATGGGTCGTTGTTCTGCGCCTTGAATACTTCCCACTACCCAGCGGTGATCTTATACTTGCTCGTTGGGTCGTACCCATGCTTGAGAAATTTTGTATTCATCTTAGATCTATAGTTACGGAATGATGTTGCAATCTGCTTGAAAAAAATACCCCTGGGCAAGTTTGTCCATCCCCGTAGGGAAAACAAACCTTTCTATAAACTTGTTCCATAGCTCTTTCCTTTTATTCACATCCACATCGTTCCACCTAGGGATTGTGATGTCCAATTTATCCCTGACCAAAAAACCAATTGCATTTCGTATCTTGGCAACCACCTCATCAGACACTAGAGGCTCTCCTTTTGGGCCGATGCTGGGAATGATATATGTCTTCTCTGGCCACTTGTTTGTTTCTCGGTCACCGTGTTTCCGGTCACTGTTTCCTTTTTCTTGATTTGGAAGTGGTTATCTCAGTCGTTTCTGGTGCTTTGTTGTATGGCACGTCTTCTTCTTCCGCTAGAATGTCCCGCATTTGAGACAAAACCTCCTGGCCGAAGGAACTCAAGAGTGTAAGGATCGGCGCATATAATACTATAAAAAAGTGAAGTATTGGTTTTCATGTACTAAGTATACCTCATCATTGGGATCATAATCTGGGTCAACACTTTTTTGACGTTGTCTATCTATGCTAGGGCATGGATCACTTCGGTTGCCGTCATCTTCCTCTTCTTCCAACAGTCACCATGAAAATCTTCTTCTTGTCCTTCTTGCTCTGGGGATGTGTGAGTCTTATTAGGTGAATCTGCACGCTGCTCTTCTTCTTTCAGAGGATTTACGGTTCTATGCATGGCAATAACTATGTTATTTACTTTGATAGGGTTTTACGTTAAAAAAGTGCAAGGCTTCGTAATGCCGTGAAACTCACCGTGGCTCCGGGGGTGTGTGAGTCTTAGTGGGTGACTCTGCACGCTGGTCATCCATCTGATGGTCTTTAGATTTTGGAGACGTCATCTTCTCGATAACTTCAAAGAAAATAAGTCATTAACACTAAGTCATTAACACTAAGTCACTAACACTAAGTCAATAACAGTAAGTCATTAACACTAAGTCATTAGCCATCTTCTCTAATTTAACTTCGGTGTAGATATTTATAATGTACAAGTCAATTAGCAAAGTCATTAACTTAATCTTCACTCATCTTCTCACTAAGTCATTAGCACTAAGTCATTAACACTAGGTCATTAACATGCTAAGTCATTAACACTAAATCAATAACACTAAGTCATTAACACTAAGTCATTAACACTAAGTCATTAACACTAAGTCAATAACACTGAGTCATTAACACTAAGTCATTAATAATGTACAAGTCATTAACTTAACAAAGTCATGAACTTAATCTTCACTAATCTTCCTTCACTAATCTTCTCACTAAGTCATTAGCATAATTTGTAGCATAGTGATTAATTACAAGAGAGCGGCGAATATTTACTTATCTTGTGGCCTTGTGAGAACGATGAGAAGACGGTGGCACGATGATTCGGCGGCGGGTATCGCGACGGTAACTGTAAATTAATAGAAGACAAGTTGTAATTAAAGAACTACAATTAACATAAACCCTAATTACATGAGCGAGGATATAATTTACAAGCTACCATGAGGGAGGATATAATTTACAATCATGAGTCATTAAATAGAATTAGTAATATAATCACATGTCACAACAAATATAATAAAAAATATAATATAAGCTCATTAATACAATTTCTCCTTTCTCCTATAAAGTACTTAGCACATACAAAGTACTTGCCACATACAATATATTAATAAGCTATTAGCTATTACTTTATCATTTTTCTCCTTTCTCCTATTACTTTTTTTCTTTTTATTTGAATATACTATAAGAAAGTAATATAATATTTTATAAACAATTATTTTTTTTTTTTTTTCTCCTTCTTCCTATTTCTTTTTTCTTCTCCCTTTCTCATTTTCTCTTCTCCCTTTTTTTCTATTTCATTTTCTCTTCTCCCTTTCCTTTTCCTATTTCATTTTCTTTCTCCCAGCAGGCCGCCCCCCACTACGCCTCCTCTCCCCAGCAAAGAGTCGCCGCCCACGCGTGCCCCACTTACTGGGCCCACGCGGCCCAAGAGGGTCACTCCCCCCTCCTTCCTCAACAAATACGGCCGCCCGGCTCCACCATGCAATAAGCTAACATGAGTACTTAGTAAAGAAAGTACTTAGCACATACAATAATCTTTGCAAAGTTCTTAGTAAAGAAAGTGCTTAACACATACAAAGTATTTAGCAAAGAAAGTACTTAGCACATACAATAAAGAAAATTCAATTACATACAATAAAGAAAATTCAATTACATACTAAGTCATTAAAAAATACTAAGTCATTAATACACTAAGTTATTTAAAAATACTAAGTCATTAACATGGTAAGTCATTAAATAAATGCTAAGTCATTAATAAATGCTAAGTCATTAATAAATGCTAAGTCATCTAATAAATACTAAGTTGCTATTTAATATAACATTTTATAAACAATATTACATAAAATAATCTTTGCTATACAATTGCTATTTATTATTTACTAATTTTACTAATATAATTAAAGTGATATACAATATTACTATTTTACTATTTTACTACAATATTACAATAATCTTTTCTATTAATTAAAGTGCTATATAATTGCTATTTATTATTTACTAATATAATTAAAAAAAAAGCCAAAAAAAAAGCCACTTCTTTGGGCCCATTATAGGGCCCAACAAAGTGGCCCACATGTCACAGCCCATTGAAAAAAAAAAAAAAAAAGCCGCGCCCCATTCACTTCTTGGGTCAAGAGGGCCCCGGCCCTGCCCAAAGCCGCGCTGCCGCCATTGGGTGCCCTAGGGCACCCGCGCGCGCCCCGCCGCCCGTTGCCCCAGCGCCCGGACCGCCGCCGCCGTTGCCCTCCGCAGCGCGGCCGCCGCGCCGTTGGAGGCCCCCGCCGCCTGCGGAAAAGCCCCTAGCGCTACTGCCGCGCCGCCGCCGCGGCCGCCGCCGCTAAACGTTGCCGCCGGCCGCCCTGCCCGCGCGGGCGGCGCTGCCGCCATCCAGTCACCCGACCCCACCGGGAAGAGACGAAGGCACCGAAGAGACTTCGGCGGATGCCCGGCGACGATACTCCGGCGGTTGGCGGTACTTTATCGGGCGGCGTCGATGGCGTGGAAGCGGCGAGACAGCGTTCTCAGCGAAGAAGAAGCCGGCGCGTAGCCCGGTGGGCGGCACGGAGGTGCGGTGGTGGCGTCGAAGAGATGGCGGCGGGAATGGGAGCCGCGGTGGTCGGAGTTGCGCCCGGCGAGGGAATCGGCGACGGCGTCCTGTGCTTGTGTTCGCGCCCACCGGATTGAAATTTTCCAAGTCCCGAGCCGTGTGTTTATATAGAAAGGTATTAGCACAGGCGGTTGACATAGACCACCGCTTTGTAGAAATCATCTTCACGGGCGGTTGGCAATGTCAACCGCCAGTGAAAATAATTTCTATACGAGGCGGTTGACATAGTCGACCGCCAAGTAAATAGATTTCAACGGGCGGTTGACATTGGCAACCGCCTCGAAATATTTTTTTTTTTGTTTTTTACCTAATGTTTTTTTCCTTGTTCTCAATCTGTTATATATGTAAATGAACTTTGATAATAAAAAGAAAATAATGTTATACAATATTTATTTTAGAATATTACTGTTTATTTATGTAGATAGTATAAAGAGCTATGTATATTAAATAACTTTTAGACATATATTATCTTATTCATCATTAAATGCACTTTGATAATAAAAAAATTTATTCCTTTTACACATAATATTTAGAATGACTTCAAAAATCAATTACTTTATTTATGTTATATATACAATAAAATAATTTCTTTTAGGATATTTGTTTTAGGTTATTTGATTTAGGTTATTTTTTGTAGGTTATTTCTTGTAGTATATTTTTTTGTAGCCTATTTTTTTAGACTATTTCTTGTAGAATATTTCTTTTAGGCTATTTCCTTTTTGGTTATTCCTTTTAGGTTATTTCTTTTTTGTTATTTCTTTTAGGTTATTTCTTTTTAGCTATTTCTTTAGACTATTTCTTGTAGAATATTGTAGTCTGACAGAGCAATACATATTTGTTTAGGGTATTTCTTTTTACCTTATTTCTTTAGAGTATTTCTTTTATAATATTTCTTTTATGTTATTTCTTTGACAATATTTCTTTTAGGTAATTTCTTTTAGAATACTTAAAGAAGTAGAATGAAAAACACTTAAATAATTAGAAAACGAATACCAAGACAAGTAATATAAGAGTACAAATTATAACGATAAATTGTTACATATGACAATAACTAATATTTAACTTAACTAGATACAAACTAGCCTGCTACTATTCTGTCCTCTCTATCGTGATGCACCCATGGCAATGAATTTTTGGGGATGCTACACTCAGCATTCTTTATCTTTAAAGGATGATCTTCAAAGAGAGACATGTGCTCGAAATGGTTGAAGTCATCTAGGTCAATTACACCATCAACTCCTAAAGCTTGCTGCTTTCTAGGAAGAACTATATGCTTGGTCTTGTCACTACTTTTCTTCTTTTTCTTAGAAAGGATCTGTTCGGCATAGAAGACTTGTGCAGCACGGATAGTAAGGATTCAAGGATCATCCTTGTAGCCTACTTTACTTAGATCAAGAACTCTCAGGCCATAGTTGTCCACTGTAACATTTTTGTCATCAACCCATTGGGATCGAAACACAGGCGTCTTAAATGAATCATAGTCTAGTTTCCATATCTCCTCAATGAAGCCAAAGTATGTAGCATTTTCATCTGAATCATTTATGGCCTCGCAACGAACACCACTATTTTACGCCATGCTCTTTTTGTCCCTAGAAGTGGTATAAAACGTGAAGCCACTAATGTCATAGGTCTGCCATGATGTGACCTAGCGAGATGGTCCAGCTGCCAACCTCTTGATAGTTTGTTACTCAATTGTTTCTCCATTTGGAATGTTCTGCTCCATAGCCATGAAGTGAATCGACGCTTGTGTTCCTTTGATAGCCAATCCTTTGTTTACCCAGGGTTATGATCGCTTAGCTCTTCTATGTGTTGTTTGATCAGAGGCTCCATTATCGAGAGCTGATGCATGATGCTATGATACGCCTTGAGGACTATATTATAGTCTGACGGGATGAATGATTTCCGGCCCATCCTCCCACACCCATATAGTCTGCCCTCATGTCGGGACGGAAGCAAATCTATTGTAATCTGGTCTTTTAGGAAATTATTGCAGAATGGACCTCTGGAATCAATGGCCTCTTCGGTAGTGTATCCCTCTATCATAGATGCCTCAGGACGAGCACGAGTGGATACGTACCCATTCAGTATTGACATGAACCGCTCATATGTCCACATCTCATGCAAATACATAGGACCCAATGCCTGTATTTATGGCACCAAATGCACGACAAGGTGTACCATTATATCGAAGAAAGATTATGGGAAACATATCTCAAGCTGTGACACTGTCTCCACTGTGAATTCCTGAAGAGACTTCAACTGCTCTCGGTCAATTACCTTCTATGATATCTCGTTAAAAAAGAAGCATAACCGTGTGATTGCCATCTTTAAGAACACCGGACTTATAGCCCTGATGGCAATAGGGAGAAAGGTTGTCAACATCACATGGCAATCATGTGAGTTGTAGTTGGTGAGTGTAAGATCCTTCATTGATACAATGCTCTTAATGTTAGAGCAAAATCTAGCTGGAACTTTCAATTTCTTCAACCAAACACACATCGCATGTTTCTCATTCATACTCAGGTTGTAGCTTGCTGTCGGGAGATGGTACTTTCCATTATCTAGCAAAATCGAATGAAGTTCCGATTTTATCTTCAAATTGACCAGGTCCTGACGTGAACTCAATCCTTTCTTTATCTTACCCTTTATGTCTAGCAAGGTACCAATTATGCTTTCAAACACATTCTTCTGAATGTGCATACCATCGACCGCGTGCCGTATGTCAAACTCTTTCTAATATGGCAAATACTTGAAGAAAATTGACATCTTCTTGAATGTAGCCCTAGGAGTTGGCTTCACATCCTTTCTTGCTTTTCCATCTTTTGTCTTCTTGTCAAATATAAACTTGATGTTGTTAACTATCTCATACACTCTATGACCTTTACTATTACCTGATGGAGCAGTGGACCTTGTTTCATCGTGATTATCAAAGTGCCTATCCATCTTTCGCAAGCGGTACCTATATCCTTTCGATAAGAAACGCCTGTGTCTCATGTATACTATCTTGTTGGATGCACTGTGGGACACGTAAAATGTTTCATCCAAGCATACTACACAACCGACCTTACCCTTGAACTGTCCTGACAATACAAAGAGAGCTGGGTAATCGTTGATCGTAACAAAAATAATTGCTCTCAGTGTGAATGACTCTTTACGGTATTCGTCCAACATGGCAACACTTGTATCCCACAATATTCGCATTTCCTCCATTAATGGCTCTAAGAATACATCTATGTCAACACCAGGTTGTGTAGGTCCAGAAATAAGAATGGTTAGCAAAAGGTATTTACGCTTCTGCAACAAGTGTGGAGGGAGGTTGTAGATGGCGAAGGGATTCATTCCGTCAGTACATAGTGCGAACCGAATATTTCTTGTCTCCTTAGCAAATTCTGGGTGGTCAGCATTGAATTTTTGCCATTGCTTCCCATCGGCAGGATGTCGAAGCTTTCCATCTACTTTGTGCTTGTCAGAAGCACGCCAAGTCATAAGCTCTGCATCCTCAGGGTTTGCAAACAAACACCTCAAATGATCAACTACCGGAAGATACCACATCACCATAGCAGGAACCCTTCTCTGGGCATAATAGTCTTCTTCTTCATTTTCTTTGTTGCGGGGTTTTAAACTCCGTTGGGTCTTTTTTCTCTTCTTCCTTTTGGAAACAGAAGTTGCATTCTCCTCTTGTAGATAGTCTTTTTTCATCTTGTATCGACTTGCACCATAATTTGGACATTGGTCCAAGTCTTTGTATTTACCTCGATATAGGATACAGTGATTTTTACACGCGTGGATCTTCTGGACACCCATAGTAAGTGGACTGATCGATTAGCTTCTTTGTATAGTAAGTGTTAGCAGGCACTTTGTTCTTCTTTGGAAGCATATCTCTGAGAGTACTCAATAATGCATCGAAGCTGGCATCGGACCATCTATACCTAGCTTTCAACATCAACAACTTAAGCACAGACCGTAATGTCGTGAACTCTTTGGTGTAACCCTTACTCTCATCATACAATGGCTCTGCTGCTGCCTGCTCTAAGGCCTCCATCCCTTTCATAAAAAACATAGATGGATCCATATGACGACGTAATAGTGCAGCCATCAATTCTGCGTCTTCATCCTCCACTTGAGTTCTGTTGGCGTCGGTTCCTCCAATATTTGCATCATCATCATGAACATCGGGCACAACATGTTCACTCTCTTGGGAACAATGGTGTTCTGTCTCGTGTCCGAACTGGCATACATCGTCAACAAGCATATCTGGGCCATTGCCACCGAGATTCATAGGGTCTTCAGCTATATACGTTGCAGAGCTGCCCTCTCCATGCTTTGTCCAAATCAATAATCATTCATAAATCCTCGACAGACCAGATGAGCCATGATTGGATTTATGTCTTTAAAAATAATAAGATTTCTGCAGTCTATGCAAGGACAATATATGTGCTTCGTCTGTGTTCTCGAAAGCATAATTTTTTGCAAAAGATCGATAAACCTACGGACCTCGGTATGTATGATGGATCTACTGTCTAAGTTATACATCCGTAATGCTCATCCATTGTTACCTGTTATAGAGTTTAATAGATTTAAATAATATAATTACTAAAAAGAAGACATGAATATTTTATGATATTTATTAACAAACCTTAAGATGATCAACAAAACTCCTTCAATGGATTATAGATGAAAAGGACTCCTCGCTTGTATATTTCTCAAATAATACACGTTCGGGCTAAATCACATATAGTTAAAAGAACTAGTTAAATAAATATGCCTCTCAATAATAACTAAAGCAAGACTAATTAATGAAACCCTAATTAAAGAATTACCAGTACTTAATTAAACAAAACATAACTAAATAATAAAGCATCAATTTATTAGATGAAACCCTAAAAACTAAAGGAAGACTAATTAATGAAACCCTAATTAAAGCCTCACCACTACTTAATTTAATAAAACATAACTAAATAATTAAAGAAAAACTAATTTCAAGCATCAATATGACAAATAAACTAGTAATTAAATAAGAATAAACATAACTAAATGAACTAAACATAATAATTTAAAGCATCAATTTATTAGATGAAACCCTAAAAACTAAAAACAAGACTAAATAATGAAACCCTAATCAAAGCCTCACCACTACTTAATTTATCAAAACATAAGTACATATTAAACAAACACTAATTTTAAGCATCAATATAACACATAAACTAATAATTAAATAAGAGTAACTAATAATTAATGAAACCCTAATTAAAGAATCACCACTAAAAACATCACTACTAGCTAATAATTAAACTAAATATAACTAAATATTTAAATAAGAGTAACTAATAAAACTCTAAAGGTTAAACTCTAGATAAAAAAGTGAAACCCTAGATAAATAGTGACTAGAATTATTAAAAAAAACAAAAACCTAGCTACTGTTCTCTCTCACTTGAGGTGAAACCCTAGATCTTAAAAGTGGGTGGGGTTGAGCAAGAATGGTGGAAATGAGGCAAGAAACACATAAACTAACCTTTTTTAGTTACCTACTCCGAAGAAATCAAGAGCAAAACCCCCCCTTGTATTTGGTGAAATCTGGACCTCCAAAGCTCCTCCCATGGAAGAACTGTCGGGCTACAGTTCTGTTGGAGCACTGGTAGGGAGGAAGAAAGAGCTCACCACAGGCGGTTGACATAAGGAAACCGCCATGTGAAAATGGCGTCATTTTTCACGAAGGCGGTTTTCTTATGCAACCGCCTTGTGGAAAACCCATTAGGCGGGGTTCCTTAAGTGAACCGCCAGTGTAAATGACACCCCATTACACCGGGCGGTTCACTTAAGGAACCGCCAAGATCCCTTTTTCCACAGGTGGCTCTAAAGCTGGGGCCCGCTTGTCGATTTTCAGTGGCGTCTCTCAGCTGAAACCGCCTGTATAAATAAATTCACACCATCGGCACAAACCACCTGTGTACTAGTGTAAACAAAAAGGACCTACAAAGGTTAGGGATGAAAACCTGGAGCTTCAACTTTCTGGCCACGCACACACAGTCACACTCTCAATCTCATCCATCCACCTCCATGAAGCTCTCACGTTGTATCCACACCAAGTCCACCTCCATAGTGCAGTTGCAGCGCTATTGATCCGGTAACGTGATCAACAACTATCTGGTGGACCCTGGGTGTTGGACAATCCACAGAAGCGAATGGAGCCTAACATATGATTTAAGTGGTAAACGACGTTCTTGTCGATAATGAGGCATCTGTGGTGACTTCGGGAATCTCCAGATCTGCCAGCTCAGTCCTTCGGAGGTGCTCATAGAGGTAGGTTTGCGTACATGTGTTCTAAGACTGATGAATGTGTGTATGTATTGTGGACGTCTGTGCTGTACTTTATAATTCTTAAAAAAAGAACCCAACAAATGCGCTCTAAACTCTTTTAGCCACTTGAAAAACTCATTGATTTGCCTATTACTAGTTTTTAGGAACTTTGGAGTCCACTCTTTGCTCACGTTTTGGCGCAGGCAAGGGCCAGAAAGTTGGGTTACAGGGACTACGTGGATTCACTCGACAAGTTTAGTCAGCTAAAATTTAGAAAATTTCTCCTAAGTGAACTTTTTAGCTAGGATATTTGGATTCCCTAGCTAATAGACTCAGCTAAATTTTAGTTAAGTTTAGCTAAGTTGAAGTGGCTAAATTTAGCTAAACTTTAGCTAGTCTTTTAGGTAAGCTATATTTGAATTTCTAAAAACTAAATTTAGCAAGATAAATTTTAATTGATGGATCCAAATAGACCCATATAGGAACCCCCCCCTAACTACCCAGACGGGCATGCAGTGAGGTCGTCGCGTCAGTACGGCACCTAGGAGGCCGAAGCACACCACGTGAAACGAGCATGAACAAGACGTGCACTCTGTATGATTACAGCACCAAGCCACCAACTATGTATTAATTGACTTTCCAATTTGGACAATACTTTGAAATCCAGGGAATAATTAATATTTTTTGTTGGAATATTTTGAAACCCACAGATTAATTAATATTTTTTCTGTATGTACCTAAAAACACACAAAAAAATTCATCACCCACAAGAGCATTCGAGTTTCTAGCAATGAATGCTAAGGCTATATATAAGCACTGGTTAGAAACTTTAGAAGCCAAAATAAAAATTATCAGGTCAAAATATTTACTAACATGTGGTATTATACATGCTAAATAGTAGACTTTATTTTGCCAAAATAAAAAAGTTAATAGCACTTTACAGTTTGAATACACAGCCCTAAAATCCTAAACCCGTCATCAGGGAAATTATGGGAGATGGGAGAAGCTTAGAGATCAAGCATTTCACCGATCATAAGGGAAATTAGAGATCTTAGTGTTTTCTTCCTTTGTTTTTTCTTCCATATATGCTAATAGAGTTTGTAATCACGTAGCCCATATTTTAGCCAAGCAAATCTCAAATGGCAACAGGGTGGGAGAGTGACACTAGCCCCAACCTATATATAGCCAGTCTGTTGACTGAAGATTGTAACCATGTTGGTTAACTGATTACTGAAAGTATTAAGTCAAAAAACAAAATCCTAAGCCCATCACTGAATGGAGATGCTGGAACTGGAAGCCCACCTACATCTCGATATCTGAGTAGATTAACTTCCCTACAAACCTTTTCTTTTCAAATAGATCGATCTTATCTTACCATCTTGAGTTATTTTCACTATTTTTTTTGTGAAAGTAGTCATGATGCATGTACTAGTGTGGCAAGTGGCATAGCTATGGATCTCATTCCATAACTATTATTGGAGTATATTGGAGTAGAAAATTAACTATTTTTCATACACTAATTATGTTCACACTAATTATTTTCACTCCAATCTACTGCTTTAAGAAAAATATACGTGCAGCCAAACAAGCTATATTAAATCATTATGACATTGAATCCATAACCACACAACCACATGGTTGCGGCACTGCATCCACGTATGGTAGCCGTCATCCCTTCGAGGGTTGTTAGGCTATCCGACAAGTTTTGTCTTCTTGGTTTATCTTTAAAGGACCGAAAGTGGCGACCAGAGGGGGGGTGAATGGGAGCCTAAAATTTCTTTCGAAACTTTTGACCAAGTGTCCCAAATTCAACCCCCAAAATGAACTCACACGCGGGCGATAAATCCACAAGCCAACGGGTGGCTGGGTACCTTAGGAGATGTCCTAGAGGCACAGCGGGACTATCGAGAAAGACCAAAGACAAGCCCTCGAAGAAATAAGAAGAAACAGCGAAAACTGCGCGGACCAGAAGTTGGACCGGAACTTCCGGTGAGGAACCGGAAGTTTCACCGGAACTTCCGGTCAGGGACCGGAAGTTTCACCGGAACTTCTTGTCAGCCACCACCAGAACTTCCTGTCAGCGACCAGAACTTCCGGTCAGGCACCAGAAATTCCGGTCAGGGACCAGAACTTCCGGTCGGAGACCAGAACTTCCAAACAAAGCCCCCCAAGCAAAAACAACGCAAAACCAAAACAAAACTTGGTCCGGAACTTCCGGTGGATGACCAGAACTTCCGGTTGGCACGACCCGAAACAAGAACAACGCCTCAAAAATCGCCTCCTCTCACTTCGATTTTTTCGATTTGTGGCCCAAATCTTCACCAACTGTCACGAAACTTGGTGAGCATGATCACTAGGCAGTAGGGGAGCTACCTCTAAGAGGTCATCGCCCAATTTAGAGCCAATCAACGAGAAATCGGAGGAGAACGAAGAACACCACTAAAAACGCCCTTGCACCTTGATTCGACCCGATCCATGTGCTCGTGAGGAATCGGATGAAATCCTTCGGTGGAAAGGATCTTCTCACAACAAGGATCAAGTAGAAACAAGTGGCATGCGCTAAGATGGATCACAACTCAAGAAATCAACTCGGGAACAAGAGGGGTAGAAGAAGAGAAACGAAGAACGCGATGAACCACAATCAAAACGTGAATCAACACATCAATCTAACCCCACGAGGAGACAAGGAAGATTCGGGACCTCCTTTCCCATGAGTAATCTTGGTTCTTACACTAATGAAAGATTAGTGGACCTTTCTCTCACAAGCAACTAGAGGAAGGGGAAAACCTAAAGGAGAAAATGCAAATGGAGGAGGTGAGGGAGATGGAGCTCCCTCCACCCTACTTATCGACCCGGGCTTATTTAATTTTCCAGTTTTGCCCTTACATGACACCGAGCGTACTACCTAGCCCAAGGACATTATAATACAACTCCACCGAGCCGGATAGATATTTTGATCCGACGGCCACCGCGCCTTTTCACCGGTAGCTTCGCCTCGACGCGAACTCCCCGATGCCGCCACGTGCCGTCCGTCCGCCTCAGGACCTCCGCCAGGGTTTTGTGGCGAAACCCAGAAACCCGCCGGGTGGTTTTGAGGCCCAAACCACCGAAACCCGCCTCCGTTGGTTTTGAGGCCCAAACCAACAAACCGGCCTATGTCCTTGCACTTGTCGAAGCCAAGTGCCAGCAACGCGATCCCGCCCGGTGATTCCGGGTCCCTCAGTCCAAGTCTCGATACGTCCGCCCTTTCACCGCTCCCGGTCCATTCGGCGCGGCCCGCCATCACTTGACCTTCACCTCGCTGTCGGCCACCGCCTCCATGCTCGACACTTGCGCAACACAAGCCAAGGCACATATGGAACTCGTGGCTTTCATCACCATCAGTAGCACCCCATCCGAGATGCTAGTAGTTGAATCAATCACTCATCATCACAACTGAACCACAAGTATAAACCTTGTGTTCGCAATCTCCCCCTTGATGAGTGCATTGTTCAACACCAACAGACCACGGCTGAGAAAAAGAAAATAGAAGAAGAAGAAGAAAAGAAGAAAGCTCACCAAACGACCAAAAGCCAAAGAGAAGCCAAAAGTGGTCATTTAAAGCGAGCATAACTTGGTCCCCAAAGACATGGGCAACGGCTCAACGCAACTAAGCAAAACATGGCTAGCCCTTAAGAAGAGGCAGAAAGCGGGCTCAACACCACTAGCCAAGCAAGAATTACTTGAAAACACTAGATCCTCTAGAAAGAGGCAAGGCTCAACACATCTAGCAAGAAGCAATGCAAAACAACTCCCCCTGAGCAAATGCATACATGAGTGCACATAATCTTCTCCCCTTCAACCCTTGAAAACTAGTCTCTCCCTCTAAGAAGACAACCTTTCAAGACATGTCAAGTGACTCCCCCTTGACATAAGCATGTGTGATGTGTCAGGCATGTCTGTGTCAAATTTCTCCCCCTTGTTGAATAATGCACACAACAAGCCTAAAATGCAATGATATGCACAAATGCAGAAGCTTCAGATATATAGCAATCAAAGTGAAAAGATGCTCTAGCCGGTAAAATAAGTGAGTACGGCATCAACAGACAAGTGCTAGCATATGCTCAAACTGATCAAATGATACGGAATATGAAGTGTAAGCAGTTTTGAGCATATTATAAGTTCTTCAGAAAGGGGTTCACCACAAAAGATAGCACTTAGCAAATGCAAGCTGAAAATCAACCTAGTGCTAGTCATGTGTAAACAAGGTGAACTACCCCAAACCATAGTCACACATCATGTCAAAGACCTCAAACTTGTCAATTTTATCAAATTTTCAGAGTTGGTAGCAAATTACAAGTATTGGTCATGCATGTGTGTGTGAGAGGTTATCCGTACTTTCAAGCCTAACTTTTCAACCAAGCAGAGCCTATGTCAAAAGATAATCAGGAGCTCAACGCAATGGTTTCGGTCATCCACTACAAGGCTCAAGTTCATCCAAATACGCAATTGGAAGCAGTCTCGATACCTTGATGTGGGACAATACGGACCCATCTCGATCTTTTTATTCAACTTACTTAGATTTCAGATTTTTAGCACAAGTAAAGTATCTAAGCAAGTGTGGGACTCAAGGCATGAGATATAGTAACCAAGCATGCACAATATAGCATAAAGGGATCTCAACATCCTACATATGCTAATTACCATCTCGGGCGGTGAACATTTTTAATTTCAGCAAGTTTAAAACAAGTTCACATTAGAAAATCATGCTCAACTTATAACATGTAGCAGATGATCAATGAGAGTCTAAGCTGACAAGCACCACAAAGTACTCTCATAGCATACCAACAACAGCATAGTTTCATTCCAAGTGTTATATATATGAAGCTCAAAATGCAAGTATATCACAAAATGCAATGCAAATGCACTATCATACAAAGACAAAACAAAACCTAGATTACAAAAAAAACTGAAACTAGTGTACAACAAACAAAGTGCTTCCCTCCTCTAAAAAGGGAAACACACACCCAGTTCATCTCGTAAGCGAGAAAAAGTCGCTTGATCGAGGGGCTTAGTGAGAAGATCTGCAAGCTGATCCTGGGTGGCTACGTGATGCAACTCAATGTCGCCTTTCTCTTGATGATCGCGGAGAAAGTGAAAGTGAACATCTATGTGCTTGGTCTTGGAGTGAAGTACTAGGTTCTTAGCAACACTGATGGCACTAGTACTATCACACAGTAAAGGCACTCTAGAGAACTCAAGACCAAAATCACGTAGTGTGGCTATCATCCAAAGCAGCTGGGAACAACAAGCGGCAGCAGCGACATACTCAGCTTCTGTGGTGGATTGTGCAACGCTAGACTACTTGCGGGATGACCAAGACACAAGAGATGACCCTAAAAACTGACAAGTCCCCGACAAGGACTTCCTATCTAAGCGGCAGCCAGCAAAATCAGCATCCGAATAACCACAAAGAGAGAGCGAGGAAGAAGCAGAATACCAAAGTCCAAACTCGGGGGTAAACCGGAGGTACCTCATGATGCGCTTCACCGCTTGACGGTGAGAAGTGTGTGGGGAAGCCTAAAAGCGTGCGCAGAGGCATATAGCAAACTGTATGTCCGGTCTTGTCGCCGTCAGGTATAGCAACGACCCGATCATACTCTGGTACTCCTTCTGATCGACTGCTTCTCCATCCTCGTCGGCGTTGAGGGCCGTCGTAGTCGACATGGGCGTCGAAAGAGGCTTGGCCTCGCCCATATCAAACTTCTTCAGGACGTCCTTTGTGTACTTGCCCTGATGCACGAACGTCCCATCCCGTGTTTGCTTGATTTGAAGGCCGAGGAAGAAAGTCAACTCATCCATCAAGCTCATCTCAAACTCCCTGCTCATAAACTCTGCAAACTTGGCATTCAAAGCGTGAGAAGAGCCACCAAAGATAATATCATCCACGTATATCTGAACCAAGAGAAGGTCATTGCCTTGCTTGAGGAGAAACAAAGTCTTATCTACTGATCCCATCCTAAACCCTTTCTTAAGCAAAAAGGTTTTCAGCCTATCATACCACGCTCTAGGGGCTTGCTTAAGACCATACAAAGCTTTGTGCAACTTGAAGACATGGTTAGGATACTTAGGATTTTCAAAGCCTAGGGGTTGCCTAACATACACTTCCTCCTCTATGTACCCATTCAGAAAAGCGCTCTTGACATCCATCTCTGAAAACAACTTAAAGCCCTTAGCGGCGAAATTACGCTAAAAGAATGCGGATAGCCTCTAAGCGAGCTACAGGAGCGGAAGGTTTCCTCAAAGTCATCCCCTTCTTTCTGGCAATACCCCTGAGCAACAAGTCTAGCCTTATTCCTAACAACCACCCCATCTTCACTCTGCTTGTTCTTAAACACCCACTTTGTACCTATGGGATGACACTCTGGAGGTGGAGGAACTAAGACCCAGACTTGATTTCTATCAAAGTTCTCTAACTCCTCATGCATAGCATTAACCCAATCAGGATCAGATAAAGCGTGTCCAACATCTCGGGGCTCAAAAGAAGCAACAAATGCAGAATGAGCAAAGTGTGAGATAGTATAGGACCTGGACCGCGTGACTCGCTGGTCAATATCACCAATCATCGTCTGAACGGGGTGGCGACGCTGAATGTGTCGTGGAGCCTCTCTGGAAGAAGTCGCCTCCCCTCAACAGCAGCTGGTGCCTCCTCAGGTGCAGCCGGCCGAGGAAGGAAGCTGCTCGAACGGTCCCCAAGAAGTGGAAGTAGAGGGGTCTGGACCATGAGCTGAAGTAGTCGTCGCAGGCTCGATAAGGGCAGCCGGTGGAGTCGGCTCGGGATCACCCCAATCGGCATCGTCCTGCTCCTCCTCCACAAAAATGCTTTCACCAAGCTCTTCATCACCTGCACACTCAAAGACAGGGGTTGTACAAGGCATAGTTTCATCGAATGTGACCTCGCAGGTCTCCACAACACGGTTAGTTTCAAGGTTAAGTACTCGATAAGCTCTAGAATGCAAAGCATAACCAAGAAAGATACCGTCGGAGGACCTGGACTCAAACTTGTCCAAATTACCTTGTTTCAAGATGAAGCACTTACACCAAAACACCCTGAAATGACTCACCTTGGGTAACCTCCCAAATCGCAACTCATAAGAAGTTTTCTTCGTAAAAGCACGGAGAAAGATGCGATTGGAAACATGACAAGCTGTGTTGATTGCTTCGGCCCAAAACTTCCTAGGAGTCCTATGCTCATCGAGCATCGTCCCTAGCCATCTCAACAAGGGTCCGATTCTTACGCTCAACAATGCCATTTTGTTGCGGGACGTAAGGTGAGGAAAACTGGTGCTCAAGACCCAAAGACTTGCAAAAGGTTTCAAAATGAGTATTCTTGAATTCTGTGCCATTGTCACTGCAAATAGCTCTCATGGCATTCTTAGAGAACTCATTTCTCAACCAAAGAATCAAATCTCGAGCATGTGAAAAAGCCTCATCCTTACTCTCCATGAAAAACACCCAAGAGTATCTCGAAAAGTCATCCACAATCACTAGAACGTACCACTTCCCACCTTCTGACCAAACCCGAGCTGGACCAACTGTGTCCATGTGAAGTAGCTCACCGGGCTCCTTGGTCATAATTTGATTCACAGGTGAGTGGGAAGCGGCTACCATCTTCCCATGACGACAAGGGTGGCAAACAAGATCCTTCTCAAATTTCAACTTGGGCAATCCTTGGATTAAGCCAAGTGAACTCAACCTAGCAAGAAGGTCAAAGCCCAAATGACCAAGTCTCCTATGCCACTTCCAAAGCTTAGAAGAGGATCCGGCCACCAAACAACGGGAAGAGCCAAAAGAGTGAGAAAAATCAGCTCAAAAGACACGGCCAAATGGGACGATCCGACAAACAAGATCTCCCTGAGAGTCAAGAACTCGAGAAAAGCCATATTTAAAGCGCACTTCAAAGCCGTCCTCAAGGAGTTGCGAAACAGAGAGCAAATTAAAATGCAAGTTCGAGACCAAAGCAACATCCTTGAGAACAAAGCTCCCGTTAAACTGAATGGTTCCACGAGAGACCACTTTACCTTTGCTATTATCCCCGAATGTGATGTACTCCTTGTGTTGCACGGGGTCGAGGCTGGAGAACCATTTTAAACTTCCGGTCATGTGGCGCGAACATCCGGAATCAGTGAGCCATATGTTCTCCAAACCTCCATCCTACATCAATAGAAAGACATAGGATGAGCAAATGGCACACCACTGGGGTTAGTAAACTGAGAAGGATACCAGTGATGCATCATTTGCCCTGAAAAAGTGTTAGGAAAAACACCAAACATGCCATGTCCCATTTGAGAGGAGCGATCACCACGAGAGGGAAAACGTGGTCCGCTAGAACTGTGGGACACAAAAACACCGCCACGAGGTTCATAGTCATATTGACCACAACCCGAACCTCGCCGTGCACGACCACCACGTGGTCTCGTAGCCTGAGGCCTAGCACCTTGAGGCATTGCACCTCTAGGCCTAGCAGTGCGCCTCTGAACAGGCGGTACATGTACACCATGGGGAGGAGGGTACATGTTCCGGTTGTTCAACTCATACTCACGCCTCTCATCTCTCTTCCTCCTAAAGCAAAACTCAACCAAGTGACCATCCCTATGGCAATACTCACAGTGGTACACCTCTCTCTTAGGTGTTTGGCTCACTTTCTTATGGGTATGGTTCACTCTTGGAGGTGGCTTGGCTTTAGGAAGGGGTTCCTCAGAGATGGAAGGGAGTGTGTCAAGTGGGTTCCTTAGATGGTTCGGTTTTGAAATCCACACTTGTTTCTGAGGTGGAGCTTTTGGAGGTTCTTCAAACACTCCATCCTTGGTGGGAGGCACAAGTGGCTTAGGTGGTGTGATTTTGAGAAGCTTGGGAGTAGTGGTAGGTTTTTCACTCGGGAGCACACCACTACACTCACCAACTTTGCCATAAATATCATCACCCTTTCCACCTGAAGCAAAGCCTAATCCCGGTCCACCAATTTCCCTCCTGAATTGGTTAACCATCATGCCAAGTTGCGGCTCACTGCAAGACACCCAACTCAAGATGGTCCGAAGGTATGTGTTTTCCTCCTCAGTACGCACCTTGTCATGCCGGCAATTGGCAATCTCTAGCTCCAAACCCTCACAAAGTGCACACTTAGCCACACTAGTGCTATCTGAGTTGGCCTTCTCAAGTAAGGCAAGCTTGACATTCTTCTCTGCCAACTCAGAATGCAAGTCTGAGCAAGACTTGCACGCACCCAACAAGACAGGTGAAGCACGCACACTATCAAATTCATCAACCAACTCAGCAGACTTGGACTGCGGGGCTAGCAAGATCAGCCATGTAAACGCTACAAAACTCACACTACGGCTCGTCGGACACTATGGGAGTGTTCTTAACTAGCTCAAGCTCCTTAAGCGCATCTTCTAGCTTAGCCTTATACTCTTTTCTATCACTAGCAGCACGCTTAAGCAACTTATCTTAACGAAGCAAAGTAGCAGTTAAGTCATCAACCTCAGCGACAACAGCATCAACGGAAGGTGATACCTTAGATGTGTTGTCGTCGTCGCCGGGAGCATCGTCGTTGCCACCCTCTACCTTATCACCAAGTGCCATGGTGCAGAAGCCTCCGTGGGTGGAGTCGGCGAGGAAGCAGAGTCCGTTCAGCTTGTCCTCGACCTTCTTCTCGGACTCGTCATCGCTCGAAGAAGAGGAAGCATGCTCGTCGTCGGAGTCGAGGTCACTGAGGGAGGCGAGGAAGGCGTGCTCTCTTGCTTTGAACTTCTTCACGAACTTGCGCTTCATCGCTTCCTTGTCAAAGCCTCCCTTGGTCTTGTGCTTGTCGGAGGTGTACTCACGCTTCTCCTTGTGCTTGTCGGAGGTGAACTTGCCGAAGGAGTGCTTGTTCCGCTTGGGACAGTTGGCGACGAAGTGGTCGGGGTCGCCGCATCCATAGCATCCATCCTTCGGTCCACCACGGCGGCGGTTCAAGCGGTTGTTATGGAACCGCGAGAACCGGCTGATGACGAGAGCCAGCTCATCATCTTCGAGCATGTCCAACTGCTCCTCTGTCACTGTGATCAAGGAAGACAACGCAAACATCGCAGAGGAGCGGTTAGCGGAAGAGCTAGAGACACCTTTACCTGACACTAGCGCCATAGTCGGAGCTGAGGGGTTGCGGATCTTGGCATGGGTCTGGTTGTCAATCTCACTCGACTTGAGCTTGCTGAATAGCTCGTCCACCGTGAGAGTGGCGTAGTTGGGTGACTCAACCAAGGCCTAAAACTTCGAATCCCAAACCCTCCGATCCAGGGCGTGTAGTAACTTGAGAGCCCTCTCATGATCATCATAGTGTAGCTGAGCCCTGTTTGCTCGCATCTTGTTCACAATCGACTGAAACCGAGAAAACATCGAATCGATGGTCTCACCATCCAACTGAGTGAAGTTCTCATACTCCCGCTTGTATGTTTCAAAGAGTCTGGTCTTAACTTGGGGAGTCCCCTCGTGATAGCTCTGAAGCTTCACCCAGATCTCTCGAGCGGTAGTATAGTGAGAAACTTGCTCAAACTCAGAAGGAGGGACTCGAAAAGAGAGCATTGTGAGCTTTGCTATTGGCATCGTGTTGCTCTATTTGCTCTTGACCAACACGAGCAGGAAGAACAACATAATTCAGATCCTCGCAAATTTTCCAAACTCATGAGCCAAGACTCTGGATATACGCTGACATGCGTATCTTCCAGTAGGGGTAATTATTCCATCGAAAAATGGCGGCTTGCCCGAACCGCGCTCCATGTCGCCTTCTAGCGGATCACGAACCGGTTAGGGTGGAATGATCCTTAACCGGCTCTGATACCAATTGAAGGACCGAGAGTGGTGACCAGAGAGGGGGTGAATGGGAGCCTAAAATTTCTTTCGAAACTTTTGACCAAGTGTCCCAAATTCAACCCCCAAAATGAACTCACACGCGGGCGATAAATCCACGAGCCAACGGGTGGCTGGGTACCTTAGGAGATGTCCTAGAGGCACAGCGGGACTATCGAGAAAGACCAAAGACAAGCCCTCGAAGAAATAAGAAGAAACAGCGAAAACTGCGCGGACCAGAAGTTGGACCGGAACTTCCGGTGAGGAACTTCCGGTCAGGGACCGGAAGTTTCACCGGAACTTCTTGTCGGCCTCCACCGTAACTTCCTTCTGTCGGCGACGGAAACTTCCGGTCGGGGGACCAGAACTTCCTGGTCGGAGACCGGACCTTCCCGAACAAAGTCCCCAAGCAAAAACAACGCAAAACCAAAACAAAACTTGGACCAAAACTTCCGGTGGATGACCAGAACTTCCGGTTGGCACGACCGAAACAAGAACAACGCCTCGAAAATCGCCTCCTCACTTCGATCTTTCGATTTGTGGCCCAAATCATCATCAACTGTCATGAAACTTGGTGAGCATGATCACTAGGCAAGTAGGGGAGCTACCTCTAAGAGGTCATCGCCCAATTTAGAGCCAATCAATGAGAAATCAGAGGGGAACGAAGAACACCACTAAAAACGCCCTTGCACCTTGATTCGACCCGATCTATGTGCTCATGAGGAATCGGATGAAATCCTTCGGTGGAAAGGATCTTCTCACAGCAAGGATCAAGTAGAAACAAGTGGCATGCGCTAAGATAGATCACAACTCAAGAAATCAACTCGGGAACAAGAGAGGTAGAAGAAGAGAAACGAAGAACGCGATGAACCACAATCAAAACGTGAATCAACACATCAATCTAACCCCACGAGGAGACAAGGAGGATTCGGGACCTCCTTTCCCATGAGTAATCTTGGTTCTTACACTAATGAAAGATTAGTGGACCTCTCTCTCACAAGCAACTAGAGGAAGGTGAAAACCTAAAGGAGAAAATGCAAATGGAGGAGGTGAGGGAGATGGAGCTCCCTCCACCCTACTTATCGACCCGGGCTTATTTCATTTTCCAGTTTTGCCCTTACATGACACCGAGCGTACTACCTAGCTGTTGATGGCCATTATTGCATAAATTTAACCGCCAACTAGCCTAGAAAAGAAGGCAATCTAGAAAAGAAGGCAATCTAGAACACCACGGCAATGCAGGAAGGATCTAGAAGGAACGAGAAGGCACCACGCCGAGCCGGTGGCCGGAGGAGACCAGGCCGAACCGGCCGGTCTCAGGCCTAGACCGGCCGGGTGCAGGCCGAGCTCCCCTCGGGGCCCGGTTCGCCCGGTTCGCTCCACCGCCTTTGAAGATTAATCTCGGCCGCCCGTCAATGTCGGTTTGATCCGATGCCTCACGATCATCGCCCAGGGCTATAAAAGGATAGGCACCCCCCGGGGGGGCCGTAAACCCTAATTCATTATTTCCTCTCTTGAGAGAGAGCAAAGGGTTCCATCCTCGAGAATTAGATTAGAACTCCAATACTTCAAGTTCTAGTTAGGCATTAGGTAGCAAGGTTTCAAAGTAGAGTTGAGCTACGCTCGGGGATTCCGAGTCGTCATCCGGGAGGCTGGTATAGCTTTGTATCCCTCTTTATTTATGACTTTGTTCTTAATTATTATGTTTCATTTTATTAAGCTCCTAGTTTATTCTAGTGTTTTGCTTGATATAGTATTGATTGATGATGAATTATTTCATATGATCGTAAAGCGCTTAGCTCATTACTCGAGTGGGTTAAGTGGTAGTAATTATGTAAGCATGGTGCTTAGATATGCTCTACCTATGAATGCACCTTGTAGGCCGGGTTCGGTGGTTGATCGCGGGTGTGACATTCCTATTGAGTCCTATGTATTCCATCCCCCGTCTATAAGATTAGCAGAACGCTATTGCGAAGGAGGAGAGTGTTCTATTCACAAACCTCCCTAGTAATGTTCCTTGTGAGTAATTTAGAGTCATCAATACTATAGATGAAAGTAACATGCTAGAGTAGATGCAAAGACTTAGTAATTCTGACACTACATAGGAATTCAATCTCTTAACTAATCTCCTGTTTTTGCCTTGCTACATTAGAGAGTTTCTATTTCTATCTCTTAGTGATTTATCATTGCCCTACACTTATCATATACATATCTATGTGGCTTACCCCTGTATAAGTATGTCCTTGTCATGTGGATTCTATCTAAGTATGTATACACATCAATATTCTCTAGCTGACCTTTCCTATGGGATTAAATAAATTCGACAATTGGGTTCACTCCCAATAAAATGCTACAATGGTATTTTATCTGTGCGCTTGCAGATACTCATTTATATTTAAGATAGTTGCATGATTTAATACCACACCTCTTATGTCGCTGCTAGGGATGACAACCCGGTGTAACTGCATGGTGGCTTAAGAGGTGTCAACAAGCATTTTTGGCGCCGTTGCCGGGGAAAGGCTAAGCTATAAAGAGACATTGATCAAATGCATACTTATAGATGGAACCATGACTAGGTACCTCTGCTTAAGCAGGCTTACCCTTGTTGGTCTTTGTCTATATCATACACAGGGTATTGCAGGATTGGTCTTGATTCATCATCATCTTTCATCAATCTCAATCAAACCAATCAAGAGTTTGTTTCACACCAGTTTCTGAGCCATGGCTGACAAGACTTTGCGAGAGTTCTCTGCTCCGAGCACGAAGGACCTTCGCACCGGACCAACACTCCCAATCAACAATCTTGAGTTTGAGCTCAAGCCAAGTCTCATTAACATGGTGCAAGCAACTCCATTCAGTGGAAAGATCAGTGAAGATGCTAGTGCTCATCTTCAGAATTTTTTTGGAGATTGGCAGCACACTCATCATCAAGAACGTCGCTCAAGACATCATACTTCTTCGTTTGTTCCCGTTCTCATTAACTGGGAAAGCGAAGCAGTGGTTCTATGCAAATCAAGAAAACATCGAGACATGGGCAGATTGTTCGAAGGTCTTTCTGGAGAGATTCTTCCCTTCGTGGCAAGACCCGGTGCCTTAAGAGAGAAGATTACCGGTTTTCAACAAAGAAAGATGAACCTATTCCGGAGGCATGGGAACGCTTTCAGGACTATATAACAGATTGTCCTCATCATGGAATAGAAGATTGGTTGCTCATGCAAGGCTTTTATCATGGATTATCCAAAGGAGCACAAGGGCAACTAGATGCTACTGCTGGAGGAACGTTCTTGTCGCTCACTATCAAGAAAGCCAAGTCAATTATGGAGACGATGGCGTCTAATCAAGGCTGGTCGATGGACAATGCTCCGCCTTTGCAAGATGAGTGAAGAAGCCGACATTGAAGAGTTGAGCGCAGATTTCGGCCAAGATGAATGTGTTATTAGATTGGCTCGAACAAATGAGATAATTATAAGAAGGATTGTCGGGGCTATTCAGGGATGCTATGGATTCTCGGGCAAGAACGGAAAGATATTTAGGAATCACATATTCCTCGATATGCCGAAAGATCTAGCATTATTGGCAACACCCAAGGATTGGATCAAGTCAAACAACCATCCTTGTGGAATGTGATTAGACAAAGCGTAGAAGATCAATGAAGAGCTATCACAAAGGCTAGCTTCTAATGAGAAGATCATAGATAGTATGAATCGTAAGATGGAGAGTTTTTCTTCCGCCATAAAGGATCAACTGAGCTATAACCGAAAGATTGAGTCACAAGTAGCAAAGTTGGCTACTGCTTTGCCTATTGCCGCCAGCTCCAAACAAATCAATGCAATCACTACAAGAGGAGGCAAGAGTACTCAAGATCCCCCATATCCTGAAGGTACACATCCTAGAAGAGGAGTAAGAGTACAGACATCGCCAGCAGCACCTGCGGAGAGAAATAACGATGAATTAGAAGAAGTCGTGCCACCATTAGAGCAAGAGCCTCAGCGCAATTATAATGACACCAACTTCTTACCATTTCATCGACAGAGAAAGGAAAGGATGGATGAGCAGTTTGGGAAATTTGTGGAGGTTATACGTCACTTATATATTAATGTGCCTCTACTAGATGCCCTACAAGTGCCTACATATGCAAGATACCTCAGAGACATTCTAAACAACAAGAGGCCACTGCCCAACACTGAAGTCATCAAGCTCACAGAGGAGTGTAGTGCGGCTATCCTGAACACATCACCAATCAAGAAACAAGACCTAGGACACCCCACTATTGAGTGCTCAATTGGAGATCAAGTGTTTGAACATGCACTATGCGATCTTGGCGCCAGCGTGAGTGTTATGCCCAAGACGGTCTTCGACAAACCCAACTACTCCAAACTCACACCCACGATGATGTGTCGTCAACTCACGGACCAATCACTTCGCCGCCCTGAAGGAATCGCCGAGAACATACCGGTAAAATAAGAGTTCTTTATTCCAGTCGATTTTGTTGTGCTTGACATGCAGGAAGCAACAAATACACTACTTATATTGGGAAGACCCTTCTTGAGCACTGCTAATGCGCACATTGATGTCGGAATTGGAGAAATCTGATTCCATATCAATGGTAAAGAAGAGAGGTTTGCATTCAAGCCACGACGAACAATACTCTCAATCGAGAGGGTGTGAGGAGCAAGAGGATTTAGGGTCTCCAACTCCGGGACCGACGAAGCTATAAAGACATAATCATCAGGAGAAGTCCAGTCTGGAGGACTATAAAGATCAGACCCTCACCGAAAGGTAATCGGTATTTATCCATTGACTTCTTATATTCTAAAAATCCAAAAATATTTTTCTTTATCATTTGGTATTTCTATAATTCTGAAAATACAAAAATAACTAACCAGCGGGACCCACAAACACTGGGACCCACTTGCCATATCACTTCACATAGGATTCTCATCTCCACTCACCTCCTGTTGTCCTCACTCCCTCTTTTCCACCAAAAGTTGCAAACATACACAATTGAAGGGACGTAGGAGCACCAGGAGGAAGGAGTGGCCAAGTGGGGCCCAGTGTGGGACCGGCCGGTCCCACACTAGACCGGCCGGTCTCCCCCCTCCTCGCCTATAAAAGGGCAAGTGCCCAGTGAGCTCTACTCACTCTCCTCCATCCAGATTTCTGCCTTTTGTCTCTGGATTCTGAATTTCTCTTCCTTATTCTTGCTAAAGCCAATCCTAGAGAGGGAGAAGGAAAGAAAAAGAGGAAGAGTAGATGTGCTAGGGGGATGCTTAGTGATCAATGGAGGGGGGTCTTGCTGAGGTTTAGAGGTAGAACAAGCAAAAGTAGAGGAGGAGCTGCCCAAACTTAGAGGAGATAATCACTTGTCTAGGGGAAACTCTGCTAAAATTTGGTTGTGGAGGTAATCACCCCACAAGGACCACTGACCCTGGGCGACTGACCCTCTAACTGTTGTGGTGGAAACCTTTCCCGCAAGGACTACTAACTCCCTCTAACTTTTCTTCTTGTTACTAACTCGATCTATTTATTTTCCGCGTGCATTTATTTTCTGTATTTACTTCCTTGTGTTTTTTTTTCTTGTTATGTGGAGGTAGCAATATCCCACATTGTTTCCTATATTTATTATGTACTAACCCTCTTGTGGAGGAGTTCATTCCCACAAGAGTAATTCACTCTTGGAGCGGTTATCTTCATTTTTCATATTGTCTAACCCCGCTCCTCGAGTCCTTGTTTTTTTTGGTTCTTAACTTATTTGCAGGATGAGTGGCATATGGAAAGGGATCAGGAGTGGACTGAAGTCCCGGTCCACACGATCAACTCGGAGCTCCTCTTCTCGAGAGAGCTCTGACATGCAGGTTGACGAGACGCCACCCGCAAGCAGCAGGCCATCTTCTTCCTCGACGGTTATACACCGTCTGATGGAGGAACATGACCTCAAGTGGAAGAACGATGAAGAGAAGGAAAAGTTCAAGCTCATTAAAGACCGCAAGTTCGTCCTGACCACAGTGTACGATTCTGAGCTCCTTCGAGACACAGGTATGGACACCGAATTTCAAACCATCTTCTCAACTATGGGTTGGACAGGATTTGCGGATATTTCTGAGCCAGGGTGCAAATTGCTTACTGCTGAATTTCTATGCACCTTAAACTTCATTGAGAAAGGGGTAAAATTCTGACTCTTTGGGATTGAGAAAACTTTGACTTAGAAGGAGTTAAGTCTAGCTTTAAGCTTCCATGCTGAGTGCTCTGTAGATGTTGATATGCTGTCATCCCTGATTTTGTGAGAGAACAATTTTGGAGAGACATAACTGGCCAAAACTCACCCACGCATGCCAAGACCAGTAGCATTCAATTACCTACATTAAGGTTCATGCATAGGTGGTTGGCATTTACTATTTTCCCACGAAGTGACACTAGTACAGTGAGGATAGATGAGCTCGAGTTGCTTTATGCCATAGTTAAGAGTAGGAAAGTTGCCCCCGTTATAATGATGATGAGACAGTGGCTAGAGGTTTTTCGATTTGGCTATGATATCGAGTTCACTTCCCTTGTGACTCGAATTGCTAGCTATCTCGAGTTGTGGTAAAATTCGCTTGTTCCGTACATTAGAGGAGGACGAGGTCGTATATCATACGACTACTTTCGCCAAGGCCAGACCTTGGTGAAGAGAGGAGACACCTTGTGATTATGAAGATCAATAACAAGGCGGATCCGGTTACCTAACCCGAGCTCAACTTGTACACCACCAGTTCTCTTCTTGTCAATGTGTAGGTAACAGCAGCAACACCTATACGAAGCGCATCGGCACGGTTCACCAACGTGCAGCCCACTCATTACTATGGTGCCGATGCAACGCCACAAGAACCAGCCTACACCAGCTACATGAATTTTGGAGAAGCGGGGGCCTTCCCCGCAGGGGACAACCTTCACAAGATAGTTGGGGCCAGTACACCCAACCATCACCACAAGCTGAAGTCCCCAGGGAGAGACGGCGGATTGGCCAGGCCGGTAATTTTAATAACTATCAAGGAAGAATGTCTGTTGATTCGCCGGAAGTATCCTCTGGAGGGTACCAGCGTGGCCGTGCATCAGACGTAGGGATGAGCTACCACGAGCAACAAATGTTACATCAAAGGAATGACCGGAGGCTTTGTGTTGTGGAGGAGCAGACTGCCACACTCGTCGCGCAAAACACCTCCATCCTTGGATAGCTACACCTACACGACCAGTACCACCAGCCAGCAGATGCGAACTGGGACTACCTCTTTCAAAGACATGGGTGCGAGGCCGCCACACCACCACGAATGACTACTTGCAACATCCAAATTGGGGAGAGCACCCCCGGTATCTCGAGGTAAGTTATCTTTGCCTTTGTTTTTGTTTGATTTGTTTGATCTTTAGTTCGCTTATTAGTTTGCTTAATAAAAATCATAAAAACAAAATAAAAAAGAGTTTGTTTATAGGCTTGTTTAAATTTCGTTGTGAATAAAAAAAGAGCTTGGAGGAAAAATCTGTTGACATGGAAATGATGAATAGTTGCTCTATTCAAATTCTTTTGAGTACCTAGCTTATAGTCAAGAGTTCTCCTAAGGTTTCGGACACAACCATTTGACATGAATACTTACTCTGAATCGAGACACTGTGGGTAGCATATTCCCGATCTTAAGTCTAGGTAGTTGACGGACATGATTTGAGATGGTTAGAGCTGCTATTTATCTTGTTCCAATGTGATGCTGAAATTCTAGAGATTTAATTTTGAAAACTTAAAAAAGAATACATGATGAGTTTCTTGTATGACAAGCTTACTTCCTACCGAGCCATACTTGCATATCTAGACTAGGAAGCTTCCACACTATTGTTTGCTTGTCATTGCATTGAGTGTTGTCAACCTCGGTGACCCTTGTGAGAAACCTGTCATGTTTTTAAAATCAAGGTCCATACACTCCACCTCATATGCACTACTCTACCCTGGAGTAGGCGCAAAAACATGCTATTCCATTCATCCAAAAATGTTCTATTCCTACATTGGGGGTAGACACCAAAAATATCCATCCACCAAAAACATGCTCCAGAGTTTCCTGTCATCTCTCCAAGTTGTTTTGGGAGTGAGTTATGCAAAAAAAAAAAAAAAATAAAAGTTGAGAAAAAATGGACAAATGTCCAAGAAAGGAAAATAAATATCCAAGAAAAAAAAAAAAAAAGGGGAGAAGAAAAGATAGCTCACATCCCTGGCAAGATTTTGATATTTCCAAAAAGAGAGATTTATTTGAGCATGGTAGAACTAGGTCCCCCATACATCCATCATATCCCACACACATGCACATCTTGATTTGATTGTATGACTTGTTTCTCTTTGGATCCCTTGTTTGACTTTGCAACACATGCAGTACAAGTACATTCATGCTATCTCTACACCTATGAGCTCCATATAAGCTTTAGATGTAGGTTGAGATAAAGGCATAAGCTTCATTGCCTTGGTGAGGAATCCAAAAATACCACATACATGAGAGATTTGAGAGTGTCATACAAAGAAGCTCTGAGCTTTATTTTGAAAATCTACAAAAACTCCAGAGACTTGGTTGAACAAAAGAGCTTGAGACATAGTGCTTGACTTGATCTTTCTGTCTTTCAACTGCTCATGACCAAAAGAAAAGGATGTTAAGCTCCATGGTTAAAGGTAACGTGGATAAGTGTGAAAGTCAAAATGGTTCACTTTAAGACTAAGGAGAACTTTTATCTAAAAGCATGTATGCTCTTGAGAAGTTGATATTGTAGCAACTTCTGATCTATTTAAGAGAGTGGTTTGCTAAGGGACTAGCAAAGGTTAAGCTTGGGGGGAGTTGTTGATGGCCATTATTGCATAAATTTAACCGCCAACTAGCCTTGAAAAGAAGACAATCGAGAACACCAAACTAGACATAGGGCTTACACTAACCGAATTCCACGAGTTTTGGTGTTTCATTATTCCTGCAGGCATAAACCGGAAAAGACGCAATATTAGAGCTTATCGGAACAAGAAAACGGAAAAGGGACACCACGGCAATGCAGGAAGGATCTAGAAGGAACGAGAAGGCACCACGCCGAGCCGGTGGCCCGGAGGAGACCAGGCCGCACCGGCCGGTTCGGGCTGGACCGGCCGGGCAGGCTAGGCTCTCCCCTCGAGGCCCGGTTCGCCCGGATCGCTCCACCGCCTTTGAAGATTAATCTCAGCCGGCCCGTCAATGTCGGTTTGATCCGATGGCTCACGATCATCGCCCAGGGCTATAAAAGGATAGGCACCCCCCTAGGAGGGGAGCCAGAAACCCTAATTCATTATTTCCTCTCTTGAGAGAGAGCAAAGGGTTCCATCCTCAGAGAATTAGATTAGAACTCCAATACTTCAAGTTCTAGTTAGGCATTAGCTAGCAAGGTTTCAGTAGAGTTGAGCTACGCTCAGGATTCTGGAGTCGTCATCCAGGAGGCTGGTATAGCTTTGTATCCCTCTTTATTTATGACTTTGTTCTTAATTATTATGTTTCAGTTTATTAAGCTCCTAGTTTATTCTAGTGTTTTGCTTGATATAGTATTGATTGATGATGAATTATTTCATATGATCGTAAAGCGCTTAGCTCATTACTCGAGTGGGTTAAGTGGTAGTAATTATGTAAGCATGGTGCTTAGATATGCTCTACCTACGAATGCACCTTGTAGGCCGGGTTCGGTGGTCGATCGCGGGTGTGACATTCCTGTTGAGTCCTATGTATTCTATCCCCCGTCTATAAGATTAGCAGAACGCTATTGCGAAGGAGGAGAGTGTTCTATTCACAAACCTCCCTAGTAATGTTCCTTGTGAGTAATTTAGAGTCATCAATACTATAGATGAAAGTAACATGCTAGAGTAGATGCAAAGATTTAGTAATTCGACACTACATAGGAATTCAATCTCTTAACTAATCTCCCTGTTTTTGCCTTGCTACATTAGAGAGTTTCTATTTCTATCTCTCGAGTGATTTATCATTGCCCTACACTTATCATATACATATCTATGTGGCTTACCCCTGTATAAGTATGTCCTTGCCATGTGGATTCTATCTAAGTATGTATACACATCAATATTCTCTAGCTGACCTTTCCCATGGGATTAAATAAATTCGACAATTGGGTTCACTCCCAATAAAATGCTACAATGGTATTTTATCTCGTAAACTTGCAGATACTCATTTATATTTAAGATAGTTGCATGATTTAATACCACACCTTTTATGTCGCTGCTGGGGATGACAACCCGGTGTAACTGCATGGTGGCTTAAGAGGTGTCAACACTAGCCCAAGGACATTGTAGTACAACTCCACCGAGCCGGATAGATAATTTGATCCGACGGCCACCGCGCCTTCTCACCGGTAGCTTCGCCTCGACGTGAACTCCCCGATGCCGCCACGTGCCGTCCGTCCGCCTCGGGACCTCCGCCAGGGTTTTGTGGCGAAACCCAGAAACCCGTCGGGTGGTTTTGAGGCCCAAACCACCGAAACCCGCCTCCGTTGGTTTTGAGGCCCAAACCAACAAACCGGCCCATGTCCTTGCACTTGTCGAAGCCAAGTGCCAGCAACGCGATCCCGCCCGGCGATTCCGGGTCCCTTAGTCCAAGTCTTGGTACGTCCGCCCTTTCACCGCTCCTGGTCCACTCGGCGCGGCCCGCCATCACTTGACCTTCACCTCGCCGTCGGCCACCGCCTCCATACTCGACACCTGCACAACACAAGCCAAGGCACATGTGGAACTCGTGGCTTTCATCACCATCAGTAGCACCCCATCCGAGATGCTAGTAGTTGAATCAATCACTCATCATCACAACTGAACCACAAGTATAAACCTTGTGTTCGCAATCTTATATTGTTAGCAAGTGCCAGCCTTATCTAGTTGATTGGAGCCGCCAAAAAATATGAACGCCAAAGATATAAGCATTTTTAGATGGATGGAACTCAAATTTTTATCAAATATTTACAAGTTTTAGAGTCTTTTTAGTTCAACAATGAGATGTGAAAAGGCTGTTGTGAGTCATTAGAAAAGCCACTATGCGGGCTCTGAGTTGTGGAAAAGCAGTTGTGAGTTATATGCTTAAAAAATTGTAAGTTGTTGTTTAGTAGTTACAACAACTATAAAACCTGCCATCTCTCTTTATCTTTCTGGAACAACGAACTATCTCTTTATTTCCACCTAATTGGAATAACATGAAAGCACCTGCTCTGGAAAAGCAGCTTTTGGTTTTACCTTTTTAGTTGGATTTCTTCTTTTCTATAGTAAAAGCACTTTTCAGAAGATAAACGCAAACACACTCGTATAGTGGTTGAAAAATATGGATCGTCCAACAATGGAAATCAGATGGCGAAAAATGAAGTCCATCCAAGAATCGAAATCAAATAGTGAAGAAAATAGAAAGGACCAAGAGAAAGATACACTGATATGTACTCCCTCTATTCCAAATCATGAGCCATTACAACTTTTTCTAAATTAAAGTATCTCAAGTTTGATCAAATTATATAGAATTATAAATATTTTTATGATATCAAATAGATATACTATAAAAATACAATTAATAATGAAGAATCTAATTATTATTTGGTATCATAAATGTTATTATTTTATTTAAATAAATTAGATCAAACTTGAGCTGCTTTGACTCTCCAAAATAGTTTGAGTATCCAGGCATCAAGGTCTCATGGGTCAAGGCGAGGAGCTACAACTCCTGTGGTATCTGATTGTTTAGAGTGCCACGTAGCTGTCTATGCAATTTAGCCGAGCTAATTACTCATGCAACGGACAATCCTTTAGTACAAAATGGTCTAGTGAGTGAAACCGCAGTTATTTCAGTTCTAGAAATAATTTGTCCGAGATTCTATAAAATGAATTTTTTTTATCGATATTGTTTTTCTTAGACCATTCTCAGTAGAGATTAATCTAGGTTTCATTTACATTTAATACTTTGGCACACATATCAGCGGTGTCGATAACTTGACAGGTTATATAAAGAGATAGAGAGAGTTTCATATGGAAAAATCCATTGTTATTTAGTTATCAACATAAAAGTTGATGTGGCAACCTTGGCAACAACGTCATGACACTCATCATTGAGGGTCGTCTCTGGTACAGATCAGCTTCACTAGTAAATAAATATTTTTTTTCTTCATATATTCAGTTTTAGAAAGCAGCTTCGATTCACCACTGAAGTTAATGCTGTTTTTTTTAAAAAAAAACATTTGGTAAAACTTCTCAAGGAAGATGTGAGAGAGAGAGAGAGAGCGAGCTGCGCTTCACCTGAAGAACTGTTACAAACAGGTCCGGAGACTGAACTTCTTATCCCACCTTCATTTTCCCGAAACCTAGGCTATCTCAGTTAAGTGAGGCAGAGTTTTGTGTGATGAATCGGTTAATTAGAGGATCTTCCTCCAAATTAAAGCTTGCGTGCAAGCATGTGCACTCAGAATCAACGGGTCGGTTTGTTCCATACTACAACCTTTTCGGATACTCGAGAGTTTTTGCATGTTGTGTGAATAATCTCATGCATATAGAAGAATAGTACCTGCATGCGCATGAGGAGGTCGGCGGACTCCCTCCTCTGGAAGCGGTGGTCGGTGAACTCCCGGCGTGCCCTCTCCACGGCGGCGCGCTCCTCCGGCGTGCCGAGGTCGGGGTCGAACTCCCACACAGCACGCCCGAGGAAGCCGTTCGTCGACCGCAGCCATGGGCTGTCATCGCCCTGCTGACCCACCTTCAGCCTCCATGCTGGCTTCTACTGGAGGATCGATCGGAGCAGCTGGCTGCAGGCAGCCACACCGCCGCCGACGTGTAGTAGTAGTTAAGCCAGGAGAAGTGCTAGCTAGCTGTGGTGAGTGGTCTGTGGACAGTGGAGTGGAGGTTCGACGACGAGGAGGAGGATTATTTAAAGAAGACTACAAGAGGGCGTAGTACGTCGCACGTGTGTCGATGACCGGCTTAATCCTCAGAAGTCATTATCCGTTCTGACTTGTGAGTATTATATTAAGCCGATCCGTCGTCCATGCTTCTTTAGTTTTCCTGCACTACGCTTATATTAATTCATTCAGGAGTATTGGAGCTGTGTCTACTACATGCATTATTTATATTAATTTCACCCCTTCTTTCTTTCTTTTTTTTTACTTATTACTTGTATATATATATAATAACACTGTTAACGATCAGACGGCCAGATATTGTTCTAACTTCTCTTTCGCTTGTCCTTTACCATTCCTTCACATGGCTCTAGCGAGGCCAATGGGGCACCACCACCAGCCCCACCAAAACACCAAAGGAACCAAGGAGGACGGATACAGTAATACTATCCTAGATTGTATATTATAATGCACATGGGCGCGAGTACCAGAATATGTGAGCATGTGTTCGTTTGAAATCATACTAGAGAATCCAAGTGATATGGTCAGAGAGGATCGAGTACTGTACTCTTTCAGTCTTTTGTCATGACGCTTCACGCGTAGTATCAGCGGCATTCTGTCAGAGAGTTGCTTGTGGTAATGTCTTTAGACTTCAGTGATTTCCTTTTTCTTATTCTAAAGAGACATTCAACATGTTTCTTATCAGTCATATGAACTGTATTTTTCTCTCACAGTAAATTAGTCGATTTGTTTTATCATCCGGTCTATGTGACGAGCCAAACATACTCATCTATAATATAAGGGTTTAGGGAGCATTGTTCTAGCTAGCAAAAGATATTTAGTGCTGCTAGTGTAGGAAAGGTAGAATGAATTACTTATTTAATTATGTGTGTTAGGAGAAGTGCTAGCTGTGGAGTGGAGATCCTACGAGCTAGTAACAGGAGGATGGATTATTTACAGGAGCTTGTCGTTGGTCTTTGTCCATGACCAAATTAATAGTATGTAGTATCTACAGTAATAATACTATATAGTTGGTCGTTGGCCGTTGGCTGACTGGCCTCGTTTAATATATACTCCCCCTCCACGTGCCTAATAAAGGAAGTCGTTTTCAGTTTTTGAGGTCGTGTTTATTAAGTCAAACATTTTACGCCGTGACTATAAATAAATTTCCTTTTGACTGTGTTTAAAAATATGAAAGTGATGAATGAAGATTCGTGTCGAAATATAGTTTCATATTGACTATACTTTATAAATATTGTATAAGAAAAAATAGGTGTAAAAGTTGCTTTGAGAGACCATATCGATATCCATCCGTCCCATAAAACCCTACTATTATAAGTGGGTCGTTGTGGATTGATACCCAAATTATTATTGGCCATTGAGTGACTGATCTCGTTTAATATACTTCCTCCATGTTGAAAATAGAAGTCGTTTAGGACAACGACACGATCTCAAAGTATAACTTTGACTTCATATTTTAATAAAATTATTCATCACAAAGTGATATATTTATACTTTTATGAAAGTATTTTTCAAGACAAATCTATTCATATTGTTTTCACATTTCCAAACTTAACAATCTAAAAGTTATTCATGATTTATGTTCCCAATGCTTGACCCAAACCTTGTGCAAAATGACTTCTATTTCCTATACTGAGAGGGAGTATATAGTATAGTACTATCATGCATCCATATTTGGTGGTAACCTTAGCTGGCTGGTTTCATATAGTACGCCTAATAAATATGGGATGGGACATAGGACAAGGATTAGAGGCCTGTCGACTATTGTATTTTTCAATCATTTGTTAATCATTATTTTAATATTAATCGCATCCAAAAAATAAACAAATTAAATCTGACTCTTTTGGTCTCACCAGTACGCCTCTATCGCGCCACATGCAATGAAGCAACAAGAAGCGCCATGTTGGCATGGCCCGCTGATCAGAGTTGGCGTGGTGCTTGATTGGGCCATCCTAGCAGGCCATCGACCTAAGCCCATAGACATTATGGGCTGAAACCTTTTTTTCTCCCTTTTATCTTTCTTTCCCTCACTCTGTCCTAGTCGCGTGGGTCCGCACCCCTACCTCCTCAATTCGTTGTAGCCAACGGTTCTATGGTCCCACTTGCAAAGCCTCCTCCTTGTTGCCTCGTCTATCCCCTGCTTCGGTGGCTGCAGAGCCGGTGCGCGTCTGCTTCCGCCTCTGCCAGCTCCATTCATCATAGCCAGCAGTTCTATGGTCCCACTTGCACAGCCTCCTCCCTGTTGCCTCGTCCAACCCCTGCTTCGGTGGCTGTAGAGCCGGTGCACAGTTGCCCGTGGCAATGGCAGCGCTGTCGCCGCCCCTCGAACGATGTCGGTGGTTCGGTACCTCACCCTCCTGTGCTTCCTTCCATTCTGCAAGGTCAGATCCAGTTACCCATTTCTTTCATGTGTGGTTTGGTTTGTTAGGATTAGAGATGATTTTGAAGAGTGTTTAAATGTGATGTTTCTATGCATTTGTTGGTATGATTGGAAACTTAAATTATATTTATTGTAGTTTCTGTCCATGGATTGGCCATAAAGTACGAGTTGCATGAAGGTAGTTAGTTCCTATTCTGAGGATTGTGATATGTTTGTGTGTTGTGTTACTTTTCATTACTGATAGATCGACATGCATGAAACATTTGGATGTCGTTTGGACAGGATTGTGTATAGGTAAATCAGTGTAGCGTAGTACATATATATTTCATCAACTCCATTTATAGATGTGCATTCAGGCCGCTCGGCCCGGCATGGCACATGCCCCACCTAGGCACGACCTGACCGAGCTGGAGCAGGCAGGGCACGCCGTGCCCCTGGGCCGTGCCGAGGGTGGGCTTCATGCCTGCTGACCATAGTTTATTGCCAAGTGTATTATTAGGAAGTCTTGGAGATGCTCTAATAAGTCCTCTGGCCGACCATGTTGAGTGAGATCGAGAACCCTCTAGTTTCATCGATCAAGGACTACACCATAACTAATGGCCTGTTCGGCAAAGCTCTACCCGTGCAAAAAAAGTGAATCTATATCTGAAATTCACCTGGATCTACTATGGAGCAAGTCCACTGTGGATCTAGGATTCCCTAAAGCATTTGTTTATAGCTCCATCTCCCTCATTATCTCACTGCCAACCTAAACCCAGCTAGTAGGAGACAAAATGGGAAAAAATCCACTTGTTCTGTGGTTCGCACGACCACAGCTCTTCTTCCTCCCAGAGAAGTCGCGTGCACAGGAGGGCTGGTGCATGTGCAGGGCACGGCAGCTGGGCAGTGGCGTGGAGGCTCTTGCGCAGCATTTGTCAGGGATTGGCGGCGCGGCGAGGTGGGAGCGACCAGATGGGCAATGGCGTGTGTGATGGAGCGAAGCGTGCAAAGGCAGAGCTGTGCTCCAGGCCAACCTTTGTGAGCACAGTCACGCGTGTAGGCTAGAGTAGGTACTCGATGCTACATCTCTCAGCGTGGCAGACCAGGAGCGCGGGGCTAGGCGGGCACGTCCACATGGCCGGCGGCGGGACAGCTCCCGCGTGCTCATCAGGGAGCGCGACGATGTCACAACGACCGTTGGTTGAGCAGTGGCACGTGGGGCAGAGACACGGAGCTCATGTGGAGGTGTGCAGCGGGGGAGAATTCAGAGTTCACAAACTTGGTTCCTTAAGAGATGTTTTCCATCTAGACACTTCACTTCATCATATATACCCTCAACATATGCTTGGTGTAACAGAATTATTTTGTATCAACCAACAAAATGCGACATTTCTTATTTCCATAGCTTACAGAAGCATGCCTTATTGTATATTTCTGTTGCAATTTTTCTAGGGTATGAAACAAATGACAACATCACTTCAGATGACTGAACATCAGAGAACCCATCTATCTATATATCTCTTATAAAGGCTGTTGGCGGAGGGTACTGCTCGCCGATAGTAAGAGAGTAGTTATAGGGGAATTGGCGGAGGATACCCGTGCGGCTGTGTATCTCCAGTGGAGTGCGGAGGCCGGAGACCTCCGCACTTCTCCTCTAGATGGTTCAGTATGCTCTGGAATTCGTGCTTGCCATCAATGCTCTATTAATAATTTCTCAAGCAACCCTTACAACAGTGTGGAAATCCCCCTTTTACAGGGGTCTCCCCACTCCTCTTACATGAAGGTTTTACAGCTCTACCCTTCTAACCCTAGGGGCACCCTCGTAATCTTGTCTCCCCATCCCCACCTTGGTCCTGGGGTATCTTGGTCTTTATTCTCGCTTCTGGCGTGGGCTGGGCCGCCGCGCAATCCTGGCCCGCGGGCGCTGCATGCTCCTGGGCCGTTGGCGGAGCCCCGGGCCTCCGCTGCGTCACGCCATCCTTGCTCTTTACGGTGGGCGCGTCCCCAACCTCCGCTGTAGACCTTTGGCCCAACAGAGGTTCTTCCCGTGTTCCTTTCTCCGCGCTTGCTTTGAGAAAAGAGACGGCGACCCTCCGCTTTACGGAGCGTAGGTGGCGGAGGTCCTGTTCTGTAAGGTAGTAAGAGAATCAACAATAAAAAGTGAAGACAGATGTCAGCAAAAAGGAACCTTAGCTCGGGGGCGGAGGTGTGGGACACACTTTTTCCCCAACAGTTTCCCCCTTGAGCACTTGGGCTAGCGCAGGTGGGCCAACGTTCTCAGAGTTCCTGCCCCCAAGGCGTAGGTCCCTCCTCCCCCCTTTGGCGCTCTACGCACCGCCCACGTGTCTTCATGTTATAGGCGCGACGTGGGTTGTGGCTTGGTGGGACGGTTTGTCTTCCTGTCGACGAAGGCACCCCCCTGGTGCCTATATAAGGGCGCCGTAGGTGAGTGCCTACCGTACCTTCTGGCTTTCGCTTCGCTGCTTACTTTGGCCTTCACTTCTTTTTAGCTGTGGCTTCCGAGACCAGACGACCTCCGATTAGGGCCTCCTTCTCTGGTCCGTATTCATGCCTTCTTGGGGTTAGGGCAAGTGGTTGGGCTCGTTGTTTTGAGGAGTGCATGCTAGCCAGTGCGGAGGCTCGCGATCCTGGGGAAACTTTGTCGGACGTCGAAGCTTCGCCTGGTGAATTAGTACCTCTGAGTCCGCTTCCGGAGATGGTGGGGAAAAAGAACAATATCACCTATGAGATCGGCCGTAGTTTGATGAACAAGATGATGCTTGACTACTTTGAGTCTGAGGGCTGCTTTGAGAAGGACCGTGCGGAGCTCCCTGGCCGTGAGACGGTTCCTTCTCCCCCCGGCAAGGACTATGCGGTTGTGTTTCGGGACTACTTCACCTGCGGCCTCTGATTTGTGCCGAGTGCCTTCCTCTGTGACATTCTTGAAGAGTTCAACATTTAGATTCATCAGCTGGCTCCTAACGGGGTTGCAGCTCTTACAAGTTTGCGTGGGCCTGCGAGTCCTACGGTGCTGCGCCTGACATCGACTCGTTCCTACAATATTACGAACTGCAGAAACAGCACAAGAAGCTGGATGGTTCTATTTGCCAGTATGGGAGTTGCTCGTTCTTTCCCAAGCGCCGTCAGCCGGAGCCGAGGGTTGAAATTTCTTATTGCCAGAAGAACAAATGGGACAAGGACTGGACACTGTACTGGTTTTACGTCAGGTCTCCTTGTTACACCTGCGCGGAAGCGAATGGGAAGAAGGTTACACGCTACCTGTTTGCCTCAGTGATGACGCCGCTTGACCCCCGCTTTAATCTAACTCCACCTTCGCGTCTCACTGCCTCGCGTGCCTCGTGCAACAAGGCCTTCGCCATGGCCTGCCGGTTCTCCGGGGGTCAGGACCTTATTGAGGAGGTGGTTGCCGTGAACTACTGGCCTCTGGGGAAGAACAAACGGGCCTTCGAGATTGAACGCGTGCAGGTTCCCGTTTTTGGGGACTCCGACGGTGTGCCTTATCCGCGTTTTGGAGCCACCAAGCCTGTGGGTAAGAGCGACGAAGATTTTGTCACTGAGGTTGAGGCGAAGGCCTTGGAGATACTTGGGGAGATCACAGATCGCGAGTATATTGCTCGTCGTGTGGAGGCTGGGAATATGCCCCGCCTCAACCGTGTGTTTGAGGAAATGGGGGTCAAGTACGGGGATCATGCCGTGCCGGAAAAGGTTGTGACCCCCGTTCGTGAGAAGGAGGAGGCAGCGGCGGCGGAGGTTACCACTGGGGCTCCCAAAGCTATTGGGCGAAAACGGCGCGGGGGCTCGTCGACTTCCACGACTGGTCGTGGGAAGAAATCCTGGTCGTCTACGCGCGCTGTAGCGGCCGTTGAGCATGTCGAGGACACTGGTGAGGGTGATATTGGATCGGGTACCCGGACGGGCTCTGTCGCGGCCTCTTTAGTGGCGGACAGCCGCGATACCGATACGGAGGCTATTGGTGCGGAGGTGGACACTGCCATCAACCAGGAGGCGGAGGTTGACTCACCTCCAGCTGGTGGGTGTCCTAGGGTGGAGGAGGCCAGAGTTGTTGTCTCCGTGGCCCCCCTTCCCAGCATTTCTGGTGCCAACTCTGGAGATTCTGCTGGTTCAGTGCGTCCCATTGAGGAGACTGGTCCTATTCGTGCGGAGGTCTCTTCTGTCCCCCTCACCCCCGTTCATGAGGAACCGGCGCAAGGACCCGTGTTGGCGGTGCCGGCACCTGTTGCTTCTGTTGGGGCTCCTGCTGCTCCTGCTGCTGATGTTTCCGCGGGTGTGGAGATAGGGGCCAACGCACCATGTAAGGCGTACTTTCTTTGTGTTATTTTCACGCTCTTTCTTTTTCCTCTTCTTCTTGTTTGTTCGTATGTTGCATTCTCACCCCTTTCAATGGGTTTTGCTTAAGTGCTCACGCAGGAGCGCGTTCGCAAAGGTGTTGACCTCGCACGAACTGGTCTTGACCAGGATCCACCTGCACCTCCGCACCTTGGCAGCTCTTCACTGGGTCGTGATTCTTTGGACGGCGAAGGTTGGCGATCTTTGCTTTATTATATGTACTACTTTCTTTTGTCGTTACTGTTCCTCAGTTTCTTTGTTGTTTTGGCGCAGGGGACTCGCTGCACACAATAAGTGGGTGGAGTTCTGCCCTCCATTCTCTGCATGCGTTGATTGGAGGTTTGAATGTTTTCTTATAGTGATTGTCTGGGGTATAGCTGTAGATTGACTTGTTCTGAAATTTTTTGTTGTTGGGCAGGGGAGACTCGGAGGTACCTTGGTAACATGGACTACTTTAAGCTTCTGCGCTTGAACCTCGAGCACCAAAGCGTGGTTAGTCTGGCTCTCGATTCTTCCTCTCTCCCTCTTTTTTTATCTTTGTCGGCCGTGGCGTTGTTTGAACATTTGTTTTATTAGGGGCACCATATAGCGGAGGCTATGGAAGCACGTTGCTCGTGCGAGGTTTTGTCTCGCAACGAGGCTATTGGCACTCTCAAGGAGGAGATGGAGACACTCACGGCAGAGAAGCAAGCCTTGCTTGTTGATCTGGACGACCTCTAGAAGTGCAAGACCGCCGCAGAGGATCTTGAAGCGAAGTTGCAAATCGCTGAAAAGGAACTTCAGGATGCTAAGGCTGGAGCTTCCCTGCTTGAGGAGTGCCTTAAGAAGGCTAACGATTCCAACGACCTGCTACGGGCGGAGGTTGACAGTGAGAGGAAATCAGCCACTACTCTCCGTACCCTGGTCGGGCTCCTCCAGACTCGTTTGGATGGCGCTCATGATGGTGCTATCGCCGCCGCCGTAGCTTACTCAGACGCTCTTCGGAGGTATGGTGGCATGACACCTGCATTGCCCGCCGAGCCTACTGCCTTCAACATGGCACAATGGATGCGCTCTTGTTTTGCTCGGCTACCAGAGTTCCTTGATGGTGTTGCCGATTTTGCGGCTGCTTCCTGCGCCAAGACCTTCGCTTACTCCTTGATGGAGGCTGGGTGCGAGCATGTCCGGCAACTGAAAGGCAAGGCGGTGTACGCCGATCCAAAGGATATTGACTGGTCTAGCTTTCGCATGCCTATGCGGGCTGTGCGGGACTTTGTTCGGTATTGCTGGAGCCGGTTCGGCCGTGGCTACGGTCGCACATTAGCTGAGGAGCGGCGAGCGGAGGTATTTTGTTTGACACTTATTACGTTGTTGTCTATTTTTTTTGCTTATTTATCTCGTACTGTCTTATTGATACGTTGAGGCACAGCGTGCGGCTAAGGCTGCTGAAGCTCAGAAGTCTGGGCAGGCTGAGTCGTCGAAGGCAGCCGAGAAGCGCGGGGGGAGCAGGCGGAGGTGGACTCTTAGACTTAGGGCTTTGAGTGTTTTTAAACTGGTTGTCGTTGTACATTTTGATGGCCTTGGGCCTGGATATTGTAAACTCTGGGCTGTCTGTTTTACTTGTTGGCTTAAACGATATATTTTAACTAAGGTTGCCTTGCCGCTAACATTGATGAAGGATGGTGTCTATGTGAGTGGTCGGATGCTGAACTGTTGGCCGGGCGACGATGTGAATGAGATGTTCGATTTTGTGATCGAGGAGCTCGAGCATCCGCATAGCAATTTCGTGCGGTCTCTTGCTTGGCGGGGGCCTTGTACCCCGCCTTAGATTGCTTAGCCTTCGCTCCATTGCCGTTGTGTTTGTTTAAATGTTGAAGCATATTTATTTTTGCACTTCGCATGCATCTTAGATGTGTGGTTGGCGCTGCACCTCCACGTGTTGTAATTATGTTACTAAGCTGTTTCACCTTGGCTTGTTTTTGTAAAATGTTCTATTCAGAGGTGATGCACCTTCGTGTGCTTTGTAATATACTTTTATTCAAGAATGATGCAGCTTCGCGTGCTTTGTAATATGGAATTCCTTTTTGCGACTTTATTTGATCGGGTTTAATTCTGCGCGTTTACAATGTGTTTGATATTGGCATGCTTTCGCTACTTCTAGGTTTTGCTGCTCATTGCCTTTGCGCCAGGTGTTGTCGCTGATCCACCATATCCTGCCGGTTCTGCAGTTGTTCCTGGTGAAGTTGAGGCTGTTGAATTCATGCTTGGCCTACTTGGCCTGCTCGACGGAGGTGCTGGAGTCGTGCTTGCGTGTTGTCTACCCGTCTCTTACCTTCGCGCCTTCGCACAGCATCGCGTGCTTGGTTTGCCGCGCCTTGGTGGGGTGGAGGTCTCTCCTTTACCCTTATGTGCTACGCTTCCCTTTTTACAAACATTTGCTTGGTATCGTTGGCCGGGTTGGGCATTTGCTTTGCTGGGAGTTATTGAAATGGAACCTTCGGCTTTGGGGGATGTTACAAGCTTTTGCGTGGTATCCCCTTTCGGCCGGAGGTTCTAATTCCACCCTGGCAAATTGTTCTTTGCTGGTTACAAGTTTTTGTGTGGTATCTGCACCTTCCTTAGTTGTGGGGATACCCCTGCTTCCATCTCTTCTTCTCTATCACTCCTTCTTTCCTTGACTGATTCTGGCCTGGGGGGTTGGCCTCTACCCTTTTATATTGCCGCGGCGGCAAGCGCCATTTATTTTGCGGTGGTTGTGGTTGTTGCGGTCGTTGGCCCTGTTGGTACTTACTGTTCAGTCTTTAATTTGTTGGTACGTTTACTGGTATTATGATTTAGTTTGCATTTATTGCTGTTTCTCTTTGTGTCCTAACTTAATACGGGCTTCAGTGGTACCGGGGGTTTTGTTGTGGCCGGTGATGTCGCCATGCGTCAATCGGTGTCATTTTAGTTTTAGGCAGAGGTTCTCCGCGCGTTTGCTGTATATATTTTTTGTGCAGAGGTTCTCTCCGTTTTCTTCCTGGTGCCCATACCTTGGTAGGGTCTTTTCCAGGTTTTATTTTTGTGCGAAGGTTCTCTCCGTTTTATTTCTGGTGCCCATACCTTGGTAGGGTCTTTTCCATGTTTTATATTTGGGTAACGTGCCCTTTTACCGTGCCGATGTTCACCACGGAGGTCCGCTCGGTGTGCCTGCTTTTTTGCCGGCACCACCGATAGGTCCTCTTTTTTGCTTTGTCGATCTGTCGAATGTTTGCAGCCTCGTTGTTGGCTGCTTTTCCACCTTTTTATAGCTGTGCTTTTTTTCATATATTTTTTTAGGGGGTCCTCTTTATATTTTTTAGAGGTTGATTACAAGGATTCTGCCTCATTAAAAACCTCACCTCCGCGATAGAGTCCCCATGTGAGGAAAAGAGTGCAGTTCTATTGCAAAGTGCAAAAAGTAGAGAAAGTGGAAAAAGAAAATGTTCTAGGGTGAGGATGCCTTCGCTTATATTTCTGCGGAGGTCCTCTTACATCAGTTATAGTACTTTTTCAGGTTGCTAGCATTCCAGATATGCGCAGAGAGATGACCTTCACTATCTTCTAGCTTAAATGCTCCTTCCTTTGCTACCGCTTTGGCTATATACGGTCCTTTCCACTTTGACCGCAACTTGCCAACCATGTCTGCATTTGGCTTCCTTCTTAGCACTAATCCCCATCTTTGATGATTCTTCTGGTTACATTTTTGTCTCTCCATGTCTTTGTTTGGTCTTGGTACTTTAGAATGTTTTCCAGAGCTTGTAGTCTGTCTTGCTTTATTCCTTCCTTGCAAGATGCTTCATCCTCTGGTGCGTTCTTGCTGGTTGTGCGAAGGCTCTGGTGTTTAATTTCCTCAGGCATCATTGCTTCTTCTCCATACATGAGTTTGAACGGGGTGTAGCCCGTGGCCCTTGTGGTGGTTGTGTTGTGAGACCACACGACCCTTGGTAATTCTTCTGCCCACTTTCCTTTGCGAAGGTTGAGCAGCATTTTGGAAATGGCTGAGAAGATTTCCCGGTTTGCTCTTTCCACTGCTCTGTTGGACTCTGGTTGATATACTGAAGCGAAGGCTAGTGTTGTGCCGATCGACTTGCAGTATTTTTTAAATTTTTCTGAGTCAAACTGCTTTCCATTGTCTACCGTCAAGGTTCTTGGGACCCAAAATCTGCAGATTATGTTTTGCCAGAAGAACTTTTTGATGGCTTCAGATGTTATGGACGTCAAGGGTTTGGCCTCTATCCGTCTTGTGAAGTATTCCATGGCTACCACAGCGAATTTGTATCCCCCCTGCGCCGTTGGTAGTGGTCCTACTAAGTCCATGCCCCATCTTTGTAGCGGCCACACTGGGGGTATTGGCTGTAGTTCTGTCGGAGGTGCTGACTGCTTGGTAGAGTATAGTTGGCAAGCTTCGCATGTTTTGACTAGTTCATCTGCGTCTCTTGCGTGGGTTGGCCAGTAGAACCCCTGCCTCAGGACCTTCCCTGAGAGTGCTCTTGGTCCTATATGTGATCCACAGGTTCCTGTATATACTTCTTCTAGTAACTCAATACCTTCGCTTCTTGCTATGCACTTCAGGAGTGGCTGGACTACACCCTTTTTGAACAAGACGCTGTCTATCATCATGTAAGTCCTTGATCTGTGCTTCATTCTCTCTTGTTCTGCCCTTGACTGGGGCCTGAAAGTTTCCCTCAGCATTTGGATTATGTCTGTCCTCCAATCTTCCCCCGCAGTCTCCATGACCTCTTTTGCTCTCTCAGGCCCGTGGAGGTTGCCGGCTTATCTATTTGCTCATAGAATGTGCCTTCGAGTAGCTCCCAATTGTTGGCTGCTGCCTTCGCCAGTTCGTCTGCTTCTATGTTCTCCCCCTAGGGATGTGCTTGAGGGTGAACCCCTGGAACCTTTTTTCTAGTCTCCTTACGTACCCGAGGTACTTGGTGAGTTCTGGCTCTCTTGCTTTGTATTCCTTTTCTACTGGCCTGCAACCACCATTGAGTCTATTTTGACTAATAGTTTTTGAATTCCTAGGGCCTTCGCTTTGTTGAGTCCCAGGATCAGCGCTTCATACTCTGCTATGTTGTTTGTTGCTCTGAAGGTCAGCCTTACTGCATACTTTGCTTTTGTCCCTTCTAGGGATATCAACACTGCGGCGACTCCGGTGCCATTTAGGCCCCATGCTCCGTCAGTGAGTAGCACCCATGCTTGCTCTGGCTCCCTGTGTTGCCTTTGCTGCGAAGGTGTCCAATCTACCATGAAGTCTGCCAGGGCTTGGGATTCGATTACTGTTCGGGGGACATACATGATGTAGTATTGCGACAGTTCTGTAGCCCACTTTCCTATTCTTCCAGAGGCTTCTTTGTTGTTTAAGATTTCTTCCAGTGGTTGTGATGAAGGTACCACGATTTCATGTGCTTGGAAGTAGTGCTTGAGTTTCCTTGATGCTGTTAGGATGGTGTATGCTAGTTTTTCTATTTGCGTGTAGTTTAGCTTCGCCGCAGCTAGGGTCTTAGAAATGTAGTAGACTGGGCTTTGTTCTTTCCGACCTCCGCTTTCAGTCTCCTGGACTAATACTGCGCTCACTGCATGATCTAAGGCCGCTATGTACAGTAGTAGTGTGGCATCCGTTTCTGGGACTGTTACTTTCAGTTTGTTTGCCAAATATTCTTTTAGCTGGCCGAAGGCCTGTGACCGTTCTTGCCCCCACTCTACTTTGTCGGAGGTCTTAAGTGCTTTGAAGAACGGCAGGCTTCTTTCTGCCGACTTAGAGATGAATCTGTTCAATGTTGCTATTCTTCCTGTCAGCTTTTGAACTTCTCTTTTTGAGGTTGGTTCTGTCATTGCGAGTATTGCGTTCATTTTTTCGGGTTTGCTACGATGCCCTCTGGCCCTATGATGCATCCCAGTATTTTAGCTATGCTGACTACGAAGACACATTTCTCCGGGTTCAGTTTTAAGCCTGCGCCCCGGAGGTTGGCGAAGGTTTCTGCCAAGTCTTTGATATGGTCTTCCTTCCTTGTGCTCATGACTATGATGTCGTCGACATAAGCAATGACGTTTCTCTAAAACTGGCTCCCTAGCACCTTGCTTGTCATTCTTGCGAAGGTTGATCCTGCATTCTTTAGACCTTCGGGCATTCTTAAAAAACAGTATGTGCCAAACGACATTGTAAAACTTGTTTTTTCTTCATCCTCTTTGCTTAGCCAAATCTGTTGTGAGAAGCAGCCTAGCGGGGAGAACCTTTTGCACCTTGCTGCTTTGTCCAGGGAGGTGTCTATCTACGCATCCTTTCTGCAAGCTTTGTTCAGGTCTGTGAAATCTATGCACATTCTCATCTTGCCATTACTTTTTGGTACTAGTACTACATTTGCCAGCCAGTCCGAGTACTTGACTTCTCTTATGACCTTTGCATCTAAAAGTCTTTGCACCTCCGCTTTTGCGGCTATGATCATGTCTTTTGACATCTTTCTTTGCTTTTGCTTTTTCAGACGGGCACCTAGATTGATGTCCAGGTGGTGTTGTATTATGTCTCTGCCCACACCTTTGAGATCCTCTGCGGACCATGCGAAGGTGTCTTTGTTCTCTCTGAGGGCTACCAGCAGCTCCTTCTCTTCTGCTTCCGTTAAGTTTGACGCTATGTTTATATTTCTGTCTGGCTTGGACTGCTCTAGGCACACCAACTTTGTTGCTTTTTTGTCTTTTCTTCCTCTTTTGAAGTTTGTTTTGCCTTTGGGCATATCCGGAGATTCCTGCTCTGCTTTGACCTCCGACTCCACGGAATTTATATTTCTGGTGGAGCTGTGTATTGTTCTCTCTATGTTTCTTGCCTCCTTTTGGCTTGCATAGACCGTTATCACCCCATGAAGTGCTGGGAGTTTCATGCATAGGTAGCCCATATGAATTGCCGCTTCAAACTTGTTTGTGAATCCTCTGCCTAGTATGGCGTTGTAGGGGTAGTTGAGGTCGACGACATCGAAGGTTACATACTCCGTTCTTGTGTTGGCCTGATTCTCAAACGACACAGGGAGTGCAATCTTGCCCAGCGCTTCCACCTTACGCCCTCCGAAACCGACGAGGTGCGATTCTGAGGGTTGTAGCCGATTTCTACCTAGTTGCATCTTGTCAAAGGTACTTGCAAACAGTATGTCCACGGAGCTTCCTGAATCTACCAATATTCTTTTTATTTCCCAAGCCGCTATGTTTGCCGTTATTACCATCGCGTCGGTGTGAGGGTAGCTCTCCAGTTTCAGGTCTTGCTTGGTGAAAGATAGCGGCACTCTGGACCACTCTGTTGTTTTGACCTGTCCTTGCACTGCTATGTTGTTCACCATGCGGAGGTGATCTTTCTTTTGCCTCTTGCTTTGGAACTCCATTGCTGAGCCTCCGCTGATTGGCAGTATTAGTCCGATGGTTGGTAGTGGGTGGTGGGGGTTGTGTTGGTTTTCCTGGCTTGGTTCTTGTTTAGGCGTTGCTATTTGCTGCATTTGCGCTTGTTGTGGCGGAGGTGGTGGCAGTGCCTCGAAGGCCCTGCCCTGGGTTTGGTTATCTAGATAGGTTATGTTTGGGGGCTTTGGGTTGTTGTAGGCGAAGGCTTGCTCTGGTCTATATTGGCTGGGGTGCACGGTGGCCCCGCTTGCTGTGTTACCGGGCGCCACGCCGGTAGGTGGCTTGGGAAATAAGTTACCGCCAGCGTTGAGGGATGTATTTGGGTGCTGTTCAGGGCTGGGTATACTAGGCAGTATTGGGTTTGCCACTGCGTTGCGGTGGTATGGTTGACCTCTCTGGGTTGCTGGTATGGTGCCACCTCCGCCTCCTTTCTTTTCTTCATTCTTTCTTGGGTCTCCCTTGCTTCTGGGCAGTCTCTTGTTACATGACCCTTGTCCTCGCCATGGAAGAAACAGTATGGTTTTTTCCTACTGTTTCCTGTGTTACTGCTCCAGTTTTTCCTTGGTGCCTGCTTGGTTTGCCCCGTTTGGTTTTTGGGTGGGTGCCCCGCACTTGGCGTGCTTGTTTGCTGGTTTTGGTTTGTTCGCTGATCGACGTTCATCACTGGCTTGTTATGCTGGTTTTGCTGCCTGTAGCTTCGCCCTGCATCGGAGGCTTGCCTATTTGGGTTCTGGGTCTGTTTGTACTGGTTTTGCTCTTTGACTCGCTTTCGGAGGTCGTTGTCTGACTTGCAGTACTTTTCGAATTCTGAGTATAGTTGCTCCATTATTTCTGGTTTTTCTCTTGCTAGGTGCGCCGCGAAGGGGCCGATTTTCAGTCCTTTGACTGCTGCTTCTATCGCCACTTCTTCTAGGATGTTGGGTGCCTTCGCCTTTAGTTGCACAAAACGCAGGTAGTACTCTCTTAGGGATTCGTCCTTTTGCTGCTTGCAATGAAATAAGTCTGAAGCTGTCAGTGATTCATTGGAGAACTCTTTAAAGTTGGTCATGATCTTGTCGCGCAGGTTCTCCCATGAGTAGATTGAGCCTGGCCTGAGCATAGAATACCAGGCAAGTGCATCTCCTTCAGCTGCAATGACGAATGACTGCGAGAACCGCATCGTTCCCCCCCTGCGGAGGCTACAGCCGCTTCGAAGCTCATGATGAATTGCCTGGGATCTGTTTTTCCGCTGAATTTCGGTAGCGTGATTGGTTTGTAGCCGATCGGCCAGACTGCAGACTGCAACCCTTCTGATAGCGGTGATTTTGGGTCGACCATCCGTGGTTGGGCTGAGGCAAAGGGGGCGAACACCGGCAGCTTGGCGGATGTGCCTGGTTGGGGTTGAGCCGAAGCAAAAGTTGCGAAGGCTGGTGGCTGGGTGGAGGCACCTGGTTGCTATTGTGCAGCCAACATGCTCTGTATCTCCGCTTGCAGTATTGCCATTTGTTGTCTTGCCTCCATGACAGCCTGTGATGTTTGCACTGCCCTCTGGCTTGCGGTGAAGGCTGCTGCTACTCTGTCTCTTTCCGCCTGCAGAGCCTACAGCTGGGCTTGCACTCACTGCAGTTCTTCTTCCGGCGTTCCTGTGGCCGGCTCCGGCTAGGGCGCCGTCACAAGTTCCTCGTGGTCTTGCGGAGGCACGGTGCCCGCATCATCTCCACCGCCTTGCACTGGTTCTGGCGTCGGAGGTTCAGCGTAGGTGCTGCGCCCTGCACGCCTTGGTCTTCCGCGCGCAGCTCCTCCGCGCGCCGCCCCTCTGGTGGTGGCCTTTTTTCTTGGTGGCATGTTTGGGTAGCTTGTCGCCTAACCACGGTGGGCGCCAATGTTGGCGGAGGGTACTGCTCGCCGACAGTAAGAGAGTAGTGATAGGGGAATTGGCGGAGGATACCCGCGCGGTTGGGTATCTCCGGTGGAGTGCGGAGGCCGGAGACCTCCGCATTTCTCCTCTAGATGGTTCAGTATGCTCTAGAATTCGTGCTTGCCATCAATGCTCTATTAATAATTTCTCAACCAACCCTTACAACAGTGTGGAAATCCCCCTTTTATAGGGGTCTCCCCACTCCTCTTACATGAAGGTTTTACAGCTCTACCCTTCTAACCCTAGGGGCACCGTCGTAATCTTGTCTCCCCATCCCCACCTTGGTCCGGGGGTATCTTGGTCTTTATTCTGCTTCCTGCTGTGGGCTGGGCCGCGCCTGCAATCCTGGCCCGTGGGCGCTGCATGCTCCTGGGCCGTTGGCGGAGCCTCGGGCCTCCGCTGCGTCACGCCATCCTTGCTCTTTACGGTGGGCACGTCCCCAACCTCCGTTGTAGACCTTTGGCCCAACGGAGGTTCTTCCCATGTTCCTTTCTCCGCAGTTGCTGAGAGAAAGAGACGGCGACCTCCGCTTTACGGAGCGTAGGTGGCGGAGGTCCTGTTCTTGTAAGGTAGTAAGAGAATCAACAATAAAAAGTGAAGACAGATGTCAGCAAAAAGGAACCTTAGCTCGGGGGCGGAGGTGGGGGACACACTTTTTCCCCCCAACAAAGGCAAACTCTACCAGAAGTTCTATCCTTCACCACAGTGTTCCATGTCATCACTTTGTGTCAGCCATCTGATGCTAAACACTCAGCTAGATCTTAGCTTCTTTAATTTATTAGGAGATATTGGCCATCCCTCTTGAGCTTCCACCGCTCAATGCCATCCCCTATCAAGCCAATAGAAAACACGCAAGTAAGCAATAGAAACTGACTTCTACCGAGCCACCTCCTCTCCATTTTAATAATATGAAATTATCATTCAACAAATGCTTGACCGTTCACCTCCATAAGGATGTGTGAACAATGGAACAGTCGCAGTGGCAGTAAATCAGTGAACAATGGTGCTCGCTACTCCTTCTCAGCGCTCGTCTACAGATTTGGCCGCCCGCAATCGCAGTCACAGACTTGCTCATTGCTGCCTGCTGCTCAGCACGTACTCGCCTGCTCCTACGTATGAATAAAGATTGGCGGTCAGATGCCAATCTTTATCGTGCCTGCGCGAGCCAGCAATGCATCGACGCTCGACGGTCGACACCTCTAACTGCAGGTGTCCTCTCTGTGATGGTCTGTTCGCTGAATCGCTAATTTCATGGGGAAGTGGAACGGACGCGAGTAGTGATTCACGCAACACGAGGCGCTGATGTTTCCTCTCTGCTATCTGCGACACATCTGCGACGTTTTGAGCTGGGGTCCAAAAAAATTGCCACATGGGGGGAGATTAATAAACTTCTCGAAGATCAACTATTTGAGCAGGACGCAAACAACTAAAAAATAGCAAGCTCAAATTGGGAGCAATGGAGTATATTTGAATGTGATGCATCCATACAGTACATGAAAGAAAGTGCCATCTTGTTGTTCTCTTTGGATATACTACAATGAGCAATTTGTTTGGGGGAAATGGTAGTTGCATGGTTCAAATTATGTTACATCATACTTGTGCACTTGCTTTTCCCCGTGCTATGCTTATTTGGAACTACCCTCCTTCATTGCACGAACAGATCGGTAATACTCTCCCAGGGCCCAAATTGGGAACACGTTGCGGTAGCTAGGATAGTTGAAGACACAAGCACAGTTGAAGCATCCAACATGTTCCTATCATCAAAATATAAGAGTTCAAAAAGTTAGATGGGCCTTGAATCATGCACGGACAACACCATGAGAATAAGTCTTTTAGTCCCAAGCCTCACAGGAACGCCAATGGGTTCGCTAGCTACGATATATAATATGTAGCATTGTAGTATCTTCATAATTTCAAAGGACTCTAGCTTTGCAAAATAATAAAGATTGTTGTTTCAAAAGATTTATTAGAGTTATTAGGCTTAATAATCTATTAAGTAATCTACTTCTTGCTAATGTCAAGTTCATCCAAAAACCCATATATAGATTCATGAGACTAGCTGAACTGTTTTCATATATGATACTAAGTGCAAATTAAGTGATTTCTGTCAGGTGTACAATTGCATATTCTCTGTTTTTTAAAGGCGTTAAGTGAATTCTATAAAGTTATTAGATTTTTTGGTCAATCTATATACCATTTGATCATATATTCAAATGCAAGGTAAATAATAAGTCTCAGTGATTCAAAAATCGATCACGCTACATGATATAGTTTTGTGTGGTTCCAAACATTTAACTTCGACAAAATTTCTACTCAAACCAAAACCAACATATAGGGTTCCCAGTAGGTAAAGTGCTACTAGTAACACAAGAAAAAAATGTAAACCTACATGCTGGGGAAATTCTCCTGTTTCCAGTAACTGCATGTTGATCAATTCTTTTGCAGCACGATGTAGTGGAGTTGGATCTCTCTCAAACTAAGATTCAAATAAAGATAGAATAGTATCTTCATGAAGTGAAGGTCAGAGTATATATATCGAGAATAACAAATTAACCAATCATGCATACCTGTCCAGCATAAATTAAAGCCAACATTGCCCAAGCAGTATTCACTGCATGAGCATAACCACCTTCAATGTTTTCATAAACCTGTTTAGTATTACAAATGTAAAAAATAATCAACAAATTATATTGTCAAATCCTCTTGATGATCCCAAAGAAAAAGCATTACAACAATGAAAATTGATAATGAAGTAATGTGTCCCTTTGAAATTACACAAGGCATATTTAGTTTTGTTAGGACAAGATGCTGACCAACTTGATGTATTAATATGTCATTTATGTAATAAAGAATCATAATTGTAATTTAGTACTCTTCAATACAAATCTATGATATAAAGTTTGTATTACAAAACTCATGTATCAATAAAGAAAATTGTGTATATACATATCAGTTATCACAATGCAAACTGTATATAAATGGAAGGATCTATAGCAATGGAGATAACTTGATTACCTGAGTTATAAGAGAATTATGGCTTTCTCCCCACCCGCCCGTACTGAGTTGTTTAGACAATAGGAATTTGCAAGCATTTCTAATTGAATAGCTATTCTCATATGTTCTTCCAGCAGCAACTAATCCTTTAATTGAAAAAAGGCCCCATAGGTGAAACATACGCCCCAAGTACCCAACCTAACATTTCAAAAAAAAAAAACTGTTATTATTGTTGTTCAAGTGGGAAAAATTGCTTTGAGCAACGTAAGTTACAATAAATGTTGCATTATGACAAACCATGAGCCATCTTTGTTTTGTCTACTCTCAATAAATCTTGCTGCATTTTCTATGCATTTTTCTATCTCCCTTGCTCGGTATCCAGGATATAATTCATTGAACAGTACAAGAGCTTGAAGCACTGACCCTGTGCATTCTGGGTATCTGCAAATTTATGGTATGCTATGAATCAATTAATTTCTTTCAACTGATAAAGTAAAAATTGCTTTAGAAGTATTTGTGCTAAAATAATGTCACTTTCATCACTTACGGATAATCGACAACACTGTTTGGAAAATTCTCACATGGTCCAAGAATCTAAGTTATTCATAAGAAAACATATGTCAATGCAGTGGATTGAAACTAGATAATAAAATCACACGTGATACTGTCTAGTAAATTGGAAAGCATCAAGCTAGAAAGAGATGGAGCGGGCTCACCCTTAAGAAGAGGGCGTGCACAACGATTTGGTGGAATTAGGTTTATTTCTTGTTTGCCAAATACAAATGTTGTTGTCCAATATATGCAGCTAGCCCCTAACAAACTAAGCTGACAATCTCCCTAGTGAGCTAAGGTTTCAAATAAACTAAGGGCATGTTTATTGAGATGCAACTATTGGGCTTTTGGCTTCTAGCTGTTAGCGTCTTGCTATTGGATTTTGCAATAACTTTTAGCTTCTCAACACGTGAAAAGCTGGCTTTTGTCAGATAGAAGCTAAAACAAACAAGCCAAAGCAAAGTTGTCTATCTCTAAGCATGTGTCAATATGTGACAGTTGGGCCACATGCTTTAGTGATTATTGTGACACCGGTACTTGCATTCCCAACAATGGCATCCACAACACTAGAATCCAAATAACATCTACAAAATTTCCACTAGTGATTTGTACATGACTACCAAATTGGTGAATTTCAAACTTCAAGAAACATAACATGTTTGATAAGAAGGATGAAACATATATAGTATAAAATGTAATCCAATTAGTACATCTTTTTTCTTTTTATTAGATGTTCTAGAATCCATTTTGTCATACATAAAAAAATGTGATTCGCATCTTTGGACAAAAATTGGCATAGGAGGATTACATTACTGTCTCAATGACAGAGGGGTCAACCTATGTCACTGATAGTGGCAAATAAGGGATTAGCTTAATGACATTAGAAGGAAAATAATTTACCCTTAACATTATTATAACATATTTTCAAATGCTTATGTAATAATTAGGAGTTTTATTGGTACCTATTGCTACATTTGTCTTTAGAAATGCATGTAGAAAATTACCTCCATCCAAGTATAAGTTCTCTTGGGTTCATACGTAGAAAAGCTACCATCGTTGTTCTACAATGTAAAACATATGTCCATTAACACCTTTAAAGCTTAGAATCATGCAGTAAAGAGGGGGCGGTGCAAATTCAAGGTTCATGGCACAACCCTAATACATGAATAGTGAATATTAGTCTTGCATATTAGTTTCTATTATAGGTTTGACTATCCTAGAGAGTGATGAAAATCAACAAACATTATTTGTATGTGTGGATTCAAATTAATAGCCACTGTACCACATACTTTAAACTTTGATTCGAATTATTTAGTTTAGCAAGGAAGATTCATTTGGTACTAGCTGGATGACTTTTATGTCATACACAAACATACAATTTTTTATTACTAAAACTTATTTTACCTTTAGTCCCCCCTTGTAGTATTTTTTGTGACTAAAAAACTCATAACTTTGTTTGATAGGGGGACATATATAAAATTTGCAAGACTATAAGTGAATGGTAGAAAAAATGTAAAATCATGTCACATTGGTTAGTTTTGGAGAACCATTACCATGAGAGAGAGAAGGAAATCAACAGCATCATGCAGCCTTTCACTTTCTATCGGATCTCCAACAGTTGTGCTTGAGATCTTTGACAACAAAAGTATAGCCTAGAAATAAAGTTATATAAGATTTCTATATAAATTTTATGAATCACATGGGAATAATCAATAGACAAAGCTAACTTTTGTAATTAATTATTAGTATGAATGTTTACACATTCTAATTAAAATTAGGATACCTAAAACTTATTTAGAATTTCTAATAGATTTCCAATACAACTCCCCTAATAGAGTGGTATTTAGGCTGCCCTACTATGCCTTTTTAGATTGTTATAGTGAGGTGCTATAGTAGATCCCCATTTACTGCTTCCTAATATCGGCCAATTTTCTCGTTAGCCCATCCAATAGTCACCCCATATTACACATGGGCTTAGCAAGAAGCCATGATCCCATCATCCCTCTGCATGAGAACCCCCTTCCAATGTAAGTATTTCAGTCATGATGGAGATACCATTGTGACCTACTTCTTTAGTGGTATCACAAGGAAGAGCTATATAACTAGGGTTTCATCAGTTGTTGATGGCCCATCCTCAACCTACATTGTGCCACTATCACCTCTATTTTTGGCAACTACAACACATGGATATTGATGGGTTTAGGTTGTCATGGTCATGATATTTGACGATGGGACATGGTGCATTGGTAGAAGGGCTTGGGAAATAAGGAGCATGAATGGGCCACCCATTTTGATAGTGTCAAGCATCATGTGGAGAAGAGGTGATTTGAGTTGAGTGAAGTTATTATGGACTTGCATCTTCCCCTCTATTTGAGTTAGGGGCTTTGGGTTGTTTCTTGGTGATGACCAATTAATTAGGGGATGAGAAAGGGGATCTACTGGAGCAAAAAAGACATCAACTAGTCTAATATCAACAATTTTTTAGAGAAAGACATTTGTTGGAGATGCTCTACCTCTAAAAGCATAACTATCATGTCCCCTTAAACTACTTTGAATTGAGGAGAAAAAAAACCCAATCCAACAAGACCCCCACTCAAGCTTTTCACATTAAGATTCGCTATCAAAAGGCAGGTGCAAATTATGTTTGCTAGGATCAAATACACACATATAATTACATCATGAGTGAATAACAGAAACATTGCATTAAGTAAATTAATTCATTTATTATATAGTCTATTGATGCGGGCATGTGTAGGCCAGAAGTGCTACCATGTGGCACATGGGGCCCGTACGCCTTGCATAGTGCAAGGCCTGGGGCAAGCGTTAACTCTAGATGCATGACCACATGTGCAAGATGGGACATTCCTAGTGATCGGTCACCATATTGTGGGTTATTGGCATCGAGGGCGTGTATGTGACATTTGGCCTAGTTTGAATGGGGATGAATGCAACATCTGAATTTGAATGAATTAGGACCTTGTTGGTCATACAACCATATGCGTGTGTTGTTTTTGAGTTTGGGGGGTCAATTCCTCCCACCGCGAGGTTTTCAAGAGTGGGTTAGATCAAGATATAAGGCTTCTAGAGTCCGTATAAAAAACCTCTATATTTGGCCGTTTTTATTCTAGTGAGGACATAAGTGTAAGTGGCTTGAGTGTGGTCCACTCAGTGTGTAGACTGGATCTAAGTCTTTTAGACTCTATGGACATGACACAGCCACGAAAGGAGAAAGAGGCTCTCAAATCTACCCCTTGCCCCTACTTTTAGTCTGTGGTACTACTCAATAATTTCTTTGATTTCATCCCACATGGATGCCCTATTTTCCTCCTACCCAAGCTACCACCATCACATACTGACCATTCCCATCCTCTAATGGTTGACTTGATCAGCATCGGCTCCCTACTTCGACTAGTGTTAGAGTCGTGATAGACAAAGGTGCCAAAGATGGCTAGAGGTTGTGCTCAGCAAAGGATGATGCTATTCTGGTGTGGGTTGTAGCACCTCCAATAATGGACTCTATCAATGCTAGCTCTTTACTCTGATCAACTTAGGGGCCAGGATGGATGAAGGTGTAAGAGATGACTAGGATTGGGTGGCCTCTAAGGGTGGGTGTTGGCACTAGCTACATCAACATTTTAGTACTTATGACTCATAATTTTATGCTTGTACTAATATATAATAATTGATTCTAAATCTTGACTAATAATTTTGACAAGTCTTGATATTTCTAGAGCATGATGCAAAATCTAGTAAAAATACAAAAAATCAGTAAAACGCATCTTAGATAATTTACAAAATCGTCGGAAGCATATTATTTCTAGCTAATCCTCATAGGCCTCTTCATTGAGGTGGGCTTGCAACATGGTGGATCTCTGTGATTAGCTCATTTGGTTTGCGAACAATACATGAGCTAACTCTAATTGTGGCTTGAGAACTACTGCTACAAAGATTTATAGAGATGGTAGAGTAAGGGTGACTGGCCGAGCCTCTATAGAGAGGCTCGCCAGCCGCCCCTACAAAGGCTCACCAGTCGTCCCTACAAAGTGCTTTCTATAGCAAAGTGTTTGAAAAATTCTATGAGTCAAGCCAGCTATGAGCCAAGTGAGGGTAATGTGTCATGAGCTTTTCATCCATCCCTAGCTATCTAGGAGCAAAGCAAAGTTTAGAGGCTTTTCATCTGGTGGAATCATGTAATGTGTGAGCAGGTCAAGCCATCCTTGGATAATGGTATAAGTTTATGAATATGTTGGTTTTCACTTGAATATGTCAATGTTATACAAAATTGTGTAACCCATGTACACACCGTGTACATGTCATGTACATGAGTATTCACTATTCGAGGGCTGACCGAACGACTACGTGTTTAGAGTTTATGGTCTAATAACACTACTTATTTCTGCATCAAAACAAGAGAAATGGGACAGGAACAAAATGGACCTCAAGTGCTTCTGCTGTAGTGTCGGATACCGCCCATCCATTATCTACAGATGAAAGAGTCCATGAACCCTTTGATCCATGACGATGCCAATAATTTTGGTCACCCGGGTGATTCCTCAGAATCTTTAAATACACGATGCATCTTGTGTTAGATTATGTTCTACATGGTTAAGTATAAAACTAGGCTATTTGAGGGTATAACAAAAATAAACCTGTGAACGTTTCATGAATTCATGGGCTCTCTTAATAGTTGGACCGTACTCATTTACAAGGTCCGTGGCACAAAATGCTTGAATTATGAATGCTGTCTCCCAGCTCTGACAACCATCATACACCTACCATCATGAACCAATAGTTTTTTCTTTTGATGAGAAAATCATCATAATTAGTGCATATTCAGTATGTTCAATCTACTTTCCATCACACCAAGAGATATGTTCCAGCAACAACATACTAAATGATGTAGAAATCACATGCTCTATTGGACACACAAACTTATCAATGCATATATAGAATGAATTTCTTTATCATGACCCCTTGCAATTTTAAAGGGCAAGCTTTGCAATGTGTTCTAGTTCTATATTAACATTTAATGTACAAATATCATGAAAAGGAGATCGTGCATCATTTTTTCCTCAATAATTAATCTAACAGTAACAACAATAACACTAAATACCAAAAGGAAAATAGTTCTTTGCTGATATAGTATGATCATAACTCATTAGATTTTGCATAGTGCGCCCACCTAATCATAAACCCCATACAAGAGAGGAACAATAAAAAAAGAAGTTAACTAGTTTCTATAAAGGAAGATTTTATTAAAGTTTCAAGCGTATTACATCAAGTTGATATAAAATCTTGAAACAGAATTAATTGCATATATCTAGTAGAGCATTAAGTATAGTGATACTGTACCTGTCCTTTCATGCCATCTTCTGCAAGCCACAAGAAGTCAGGTATCCTTGCAAGGTGACGCTTAAATGCATCTGAATTTGGATCTTCTACCCACGAGCAGATGATGTTTAGAGGCTAGACAGCAAATTATTACTAATATAAGCAAACACCACCAAGCACCAGAACTTGCAAATATTTGGTACTAAACCATATAGATCATGACACATGAGAATCGATAATAAACACCACATCATCGTCAACACCTTGGCATTTATGTAACGCTTAGCCATGTGCACACACACCATCATCTAGTGTGTCACCGTGTCTAGACCTATGTTGGGCCATTGTCCACTTGACAATAGTTAGCAAGTCTATTAGTATGCCTATTTGGATCCTCGCCTACTAAATTTAGCTACCAACTATTAGTGGTAATAGATCCAATCATGTCCTAAATATTAATACCTTGATTTTCATGGGCATTACCTTACTACCGGCAGTTACGCAGATATATTGTGAGTTCTCATCTTCATAATGGATATGCTCCATGAGCTTATTTAGAGCATTCTCCCTGAGCTTGTTAACGGGCCAACTGCTCAACACTGGCTCCACACATCTGTAGAGAAAAGTCCAAATGGCATTCTGCAAACATGTGCGTGGAATGAGAAGGTCCTCCTAAAATGATCAGAAAAAACAAAGGATTATTAGAAACATCAACAGATCAAAATTCCATGTAGCTAGCTAAGGGCTCCTCCAATAATAAGAATCCGGTGCTGGCTCTTAGATCAATATTATCATGTATATATCCCCATATATAGGGTGTTCTTTATTTATATATTCTATCTCCTATCAAGAGAGATAAAGAAATTATGTCATGCACTGAAATGTGCAGAAAGCTTAGCTCTTCTCCTCAGGCTAGCTCAAAGTTCTTTTTTTGGCCTCTCTCCTGTCCTTGTGGCACCTAATACCTAGCTTAAATCTGGCCATTAGAGATGCCGTAACCATGAAGGTTTTTCTTTCACACAACGTATTCCTTTTTTACCATTCACAAACCAGGTCATAAATTACGAGGTAATCGTGCTGGCTGTGCTGCACCTTATTCTATTTCTGGCTGATTACTCCGTAGACTTGGTCATATCCTCACAATTACTCACCTTGGCACAAGCACTACGAGCCATGCTCCAGTCAATATTGGCGTATGTTGTGTTATAGATCTCCTCTCTCAAGGCCAGTATGGTTGGTGTAATTGGTCCAACAAACCTCCTGCCGTAAAGATAAGCTACCGGTAGAAAAAACATACGGCATAAGCACCAAAGCTTCCCTGCAAAGAAATACAACTTACATTTAGAATAATAACTCAAAGCTAATAGTAACAATACCCTTGTTATCATTACAGTTAAAAATTATTACCTGGGTAAAATGGAAGAACATGGGGACCAACCATAGTTCAGGAAAAAATGGATTATTTCCAGACCAATCATACACTCCGAGTATCTTCCAATGGTCAGAAAAGAAAAGCTTATATCAATCACACTCATAAAAGGATCTAGACATTGAGTGAGAATCTAGATCTCATAAACATAACTTCTCTCTTAGCATAAATACTTGAGTTTTGGATATACATTGTCAAATAATAGACAAGGTCTTAAAACTTTCATTGGATCATAAAAATGACAATTTTAACTTGTTGAAAAGTATTACTGTTACTAATTTATAAGTCTGATTTTTTAATCTAACACACACCATATATTATGTGTTGCAATAGAGTGAGCACAAAAAAACTATGCATGTGTTTTGATGCATACCGAGAGATATATTTTTCCCCATTGAGGCATTGAAGTTGCATCACCGTGGGATAGAATCCAAACACGTCCTTTAGCAAGTGCGATGTTCTTGTCATTTGGCTCCTCGCCGAGGAGCCTTAAAGCGATGTAGTTTAAGCCTGTACCAAACATGCAGCTCGAGCCCCGGATATAGGAGCCCCATCCGCCATCTTCATTCTACATATTTGTTAATTAGTATGAGTATTTAACTTAATTAAGTAGAAGTTTATTATCCATGATGTGCTAATTGTGCAAATTATACTTGTGCGAGGCATAAAAAAATAACACTGTAGGATTCAAATCCATTAGTCCGAGTGCCCAAAATATAAAATAAAGTGTGACAAAATGGAAACTATAAGAAAGTGTCGTCATTTTGCTTTCCCCATTTCAAGTCTAAATAGTAAAAAGGGTAGAGCTTTGATTCAAGTGAAAGTTTAAGAGTTATTATCACCTAAGTTTAAAACTATAGGTGACCTTTGCTTCCATCGTTGGCAGAGTTCTTGTTGGAAAGCTCTAGCTAGCTTTGTTCTTGGTTTGAGACACCAGTTCGGAATGTATAATGGGCACTCTTAGTAGATTTTTGAACCTTGTGACTCAAGAGAGTTTAAACTGTAGTGGATGCTCCAACGTGGATTAGGGATAATGACAACTATCCGATGCCAAGGGAAAGACCCAATTGTCTCTTGTCCATCTCTCTTTATTTTCTTGCACTTACCTTCCTTGCAACCTTTGTGACTCAAGAGAGTGTACACTTGCTTTTTTTTTTTTCTTATTCTAGCTAGGTTTTCATTTCCACACATAAGGACCTATTGTAACCCACTTTAGTCCCTCTCTAGTCCCATATATTTGGCAAAGTAGGGACTGAAAAGGGCTCACTAGTCTCTAAAAACCAAACAGGCCTTAATTAAGACTATTTATGTCCTATGTATGGATGGCCTTCTTTGTTGTTTAGAATTAGGTTTTGAGTTGGTTTATTTTGTTATAATAACTTTGTCACCTGGAGTTGTTGAGTTATAATAATAAGTTGGCTTGATTCCTCTTCGATGGGAATGAAGTCAGATACTGTCTCAGTTATCTAAAAAACCAATAATAATAATAAGAATAACAGTAATAGTAATAGTAATATAACAACAGCAGCAGCATAGTAGGATATACCTGATGGTTGTAGATGTAACGGCACATCTCACGCCGATGTTCCGGCGAGATAACAGCATTGAGTGATCTCGTGACATACAAAGCAATTATCTGCCATGATCACATATATGAACTGTAGTGATTAGACGGCCTTAACAAACTAATAAAAAAATAATTATCGGCAAAGAGCAATAATTAATATAAACTACTAGAGGAATTATCTACATAAACTAAAAAGCAGGGGATCAATTAATCAATTTTAAATGAGATCAGGTGCCGCACCAGGGTAGGGCCGACGATGGTGATCCCGCTGAAATCACCAGGCCAGTGCCCATCGCTCGATTGCAGAGAAGAGAAGTGATCCAGAGCTCGCCTCAGGGAGTTGAGTGTCATCTCTTCTGTGACTTGCTCGTCCTCTTGGATCTTTTTCAGTTGTGGGTGTGGCAGATCATGCTGAAGACGTCGTCCACTGCTGTCTTGTTTTGCAAACTACATGCAACATATTTAATTATATATTTCCTCTATATAGGAAAATAATGATATTTTAGATAATGATATGGTCTTTAAAGTATAACTTTGACTTCATATTTTTATAAAAATACTCATCATAAAGTGATATATTTATACTTTTATGAAAATATTTTTCACATATAGAGTCGATCGACATCTAGAGTGCTATTTAATTGGTTTTATTATCACAGGCAACAACATCAACGTAATTAAAGGAAGCTGCTATTGGGTGGCAACGGGAAGGGATTGGATACGGTCAAAGATGGTGAGGGGTCAGTCAGATAGCTGAAGCTCTGAACGGTTCCGATCCTGAGTAATACGTTAGCGTCTTATATTATAAGGCTAAACAAACAACGTGATATATCTCACCATGATCGGATTACGTGAGATGAAAGCCAACTAAACCAACACTAGTACAGAAAAACCTTATTACTGGCGGTTCTAAATATTTTTACTAGCGTTTTTAAGAACCGTCAGTGTTAAAGGCCAGTAAAAATCAACCATTTGTAACCATTTATACTGGTGATTCTCTTAAGAAACTGCCAGTATAAATAGTTGTCCAGAATTCACATTTTTGCTCCAAAAATAGCAAATAAAATAGAAAAAATATTTTTTAAATCTAGGATGGTACCCACCCAGCCGTCTCTGTCACAAGTCGCAACCAGTGAGATTCAAACCTATGACCTTGCGACACAAGTCGCAACCAGTGAGATTCGAACCTATGACCTTGCCCTCGCACGGTCCCTCCTCTACCACTACACCATACACTCACTTGTGGCTATTCCTCATTTTGGTTCCTCACATATTATACTAAACTGACGATAAATTGAATATTTGAGGGCTTAAACAAATTCAAAATGAAAATGTAGTCAACTATAAATTTTCATAACTTTTTGAGATCTACAACTTTTATTCAGAGTGTTTCTTCATCCGAGGCTTTTTTAAAAAATTTGAGTTTCAAATTTTCGACGTAATTATCCTCAACTAGATGTATTTAAATGAAAAAGTTTTCAACTATAAAGTTTCATAACTTTTCAAGATCTACAACTTTCATATAGAGTGTTTCTTCATTTGAAGTCAATTGAAAAATTCAAATTTTAAAATTCTAGTGCATTTCTGTTGCCCGTCCTCTTAAAGAACCGTCAGTAGAAATAGTTGACACTTCTTATTTGGTCCCACCGTTTGATTTTCACTAACGTTCGTTAAACAAAACCGTTTGTAGAAATAAATCTATAGTATTAAGAGAAATCGTTTAGTCTATCTACTACAGTGAGTAGATATATATATATATAGCTATATATATGTACATGTAGTATCGATGCATGCATTGCATGGACGACCATGGAGTATACCTGCATGCGCATGAGGAGGTCGGCGGAATTCGTCTTCCTCCGTTTGAAGCGGTGGTCGGTGAAGTCACGGCGGAGCCTCTCCACCTCGGCGAGCTCCTCCGGCGTGCCGAGGCCGGGATCGAACTCCCAGACAGCCCGCCCGAGGAAGCCGTTGGTGGATTGCAGCCATGGAGACTTAGCGCTGCCCTCGCCCACCTTGAGCCTCCACATGATAGACACACACGGCTAGATGATGATCCGATCAATGGTCGGAGTGGCAACAACGAGAATGCAATGGTTAAGTGTATACTGCCCCGGTGGGGGGGGGGGGGGGTTGTACCGTACCTACGGTATTTAACGACGATCCATGCATGCCAGCGTCATAAGGTGCATGCATTCGCTGGTTGGGTAGTGTGCCGTCCTCGCTCGTCATTAAATTATTGCTAATCGATCATGATATCCCTCTTCTAGCTAAGCTGACTATTTCTTTTTATTATTAGGGCAAAATCAGCATGCTCGATCGTCGTTGATATCTCCTTGCTTTTATATTGTCGTTCGATCTCATGCAAGCTAATCTCATCACACTATATTAGAGACGAAGCCAGAAAAAATAATAGGTGGCGCTCTACAGCGTGCGGCCTACCGACGGCGCCCACCCTACCACCTCGCCTGGCTGCAGGCTGCAGCGCTCGCCCCCAAAGCCTCGCCGGTGGCTTGTGTCCAAGCCGTACACCCATGCTTGTATATGTGCTCACTCTGGAGATCTCATCTGTAGTCTTTTTTGCCATAAAAAATAACGTATCCACGCGTATCTGATATGATACTCGTATCCGTATCTGGCATGTCTCATTGGCCACGCTTACACGCCAATGATTTATTTTGATAGCGAGTGCACGTATATGTGCTGATATGCTGAAATCCTCCTTTATGTCTGTTTGCTTTTAATTTCTTGTTTTCTTCACATGAGCATGCAGTCTAGGACGACATGCCCCTTAATGTCTACTTCTCTATCTCTCTACCTCTCTACTCTCTATCTCTATCTCTATCTATATCGCTATCTCTATCTACCTCTACCTCTACTCTATCTATCTATCTATCTATCTATCTTCTATTCTACCACTACATAATACTAAAAAGGCAAAATTTCTGCCATAATTTTTCATCCAACCCAATTACTAGCCTTTTATCCTTTTATCCGCATCAAACCTGGTAATAACTGTATTCGGTCCAGGTCTCTTTTTTTTTTTTTTTGTTTTCATATCTGTTTTCTGGTTCTGCTTCGTCTTTTTAACTACCCTCTTCCCCCATGGAGGTGTTATGTGCGTTGGAGGTGCCACTCCATCATCTGGATGGTATGATGTCCATTACGTGCGCGTAAACGCACACGAGCAAAGGAAGCAGCCGGTACGTGCCTTTCTTATTATTAGCTCGATGATATCACCCTCACGTCATATCTAAATATGGCTGTTTTCCTTTTAAAAAAATAATTCCATATGTAACATCTAATAAATACATAAAGAAATAAAGGTGTCCTTTGCCTTCCAACCAAAGAACTTTAGCCACAATATACGGTTCATGGGTTAAATTAAGACTCCATCAAAATACTATTTTATGTATTTTGTTTTTTTAAATACTATTGATTTCATAATTTATTTAGATCACAATATATACAATAAGTTTTCAGTACAAAAACATTTCCAAACTGATTTGATGTTGATTTTTGTGAGAAGATTGCACATCTGCTCTACTTCAAACAGCAACAGTGCTTTTTTTTTTTCTATATTGTAGGTTTATTATGCATCATTTTAAATTAGAAACCAAAAAAATACAGGTACAAAATAACTGAAATTGAAATATTTCAATGCATAACTAATTAGTTTGTTTGTACTTTTTTTTTACCATTTTCTTGCTATCTTCCTTGATAACGTTTATTCACATTGAACCCTTTGCTTTATAGGCAACGATAACTCCAACATGTTGAATTGGTATTTCTGCTAAAACTCTAGCAAGTAGCAACTAACATGTGTTTGGATCAGAGGACGATGGGGATGGGACGAGGACAACCCTCTTCTCCTTGCGTCTCCACGTACCAAACAAAGACGCAAGCCGAGCATGATGGGCATTAGAATATATTTGATTTGATTTACTTATTAAGGTTAGATCAAGCCCAATTAATTTTAATAAAAATAATAGCTTTATTACTATTGGTACAAGAATACTATAAACTATGTATCTCATTGTAACGCACAGACAATTTTTGCTAGTTGGACTCTAATTAGTGAATTAATCTATCATTGCACCAGTACATACGGAACCACACATCACCTCGCGAATCAGTATGTCACACTCTCCCATCTCCATCACACGTGAACTTCATGGAATGCGATCTTCAGTGTCTTCGTGCAGTTTTCTCAGGAAAAAATATACATATACATATACGTAGGACGTGTGTTGCCTAGATAGATACTCTCTCGTCCCCCCCACCCCCCCAAAAAAAAAAAATGCCTATGGATCGGACGAAGTTGCTTTACGAGTCAGTCAAAAATCAGTATAATAAATTTAACCAAGTCTATAGTGAGAACAGTATTACGCTTATGTCTTCAGTTACGTTTTTCATAATTAATGACATGGTACTTATTTTGTATATTGTTATAAAATTGTATAACTTGGTCAAACTTTAATTTTTTTTTGACTTTTCAAAAAAATAGTATATTATTTTTCAATGTTAGCCTACACGCTACACGGTACACAGTCGGTCACCCTTCGTTTAGCGAATAGTCGGATTATACGTCTGATTAAACGGGGTAAAAAAACGGATTACACGGGATTAAACGGATTAAACGGCCTACACGGCCAACACGGTTGACTACTGAGTAGCGTTTACACGCCGTGTAATCGGCCTACACGGCCGTGTAGGCGAACAGGGTTATTTTTTAACAAAGGGAGTATGTATAACCCCGATCGAGGTGATCCTGCTCTATTGTTGTACAAAACTCTTTTAGCGCCTGATCTATGTGTGGACTTTGATCGGCCATCAAGCTGTCGTAGTTGACAGAATTGCCATGAACCACTTCGTGCTATATAATTGTTGGTAGTAGCTACTACCTAGATGCACCTTCTGAAATTTCTGCAAGTCCGAACTCATCAGACACGTAGCAACAGTAGTAGTAGTAACGCTCAGTTCGCCTAATATATAAACCTGCATTGTTTAACCGCTTTGCCCTCTCTCATTCTGCTTTGATCAAACCGATTTATTTGTTGAAAAAAAATGGTCGTTGCTAGGATTCGTATATCATATATATATTTATCTTCTTAGGGTTTTTGTATATTCGGCCTGTTGAGTTGATCATATAAGCTGATTGATTTGTTGTCAGAGACAAATACTGTTGGAATGGCTGATAAGCTCGGTTAATAAAATAGATAATTATATATGAAAAACATGCAAAGTTGTGTACTCGTGATTTTTTTTTTGATAAAGTAGGATGTATAGGGTTTTCTGACGATGACACGTGACGCGCATGGATCAAGCAAGATCATGGTATTACCGGATTATTCCCATGGCAACAGAACTCCTTGATTGGAAACACACCAATAATGTAAGTACTTTCTTAATCATTGTGTAATCTCTTCTATTTTTTTGGTTGCCGTTTAGATGCTGACACACATATATGTACCCCATCCCGGTTACCTTATGAAAAGTTCATTCCGTGTTTGACCCATCTAGTCCACGTACGCTTTCACCTGCATATGTCACGCTCAAAAAAGAAAGTTATAAGGTGTACGTGGAACCTTGATCATGTAACGAGAATGTAAATGATCTATTCAAGGCGTGACATGTGTATCACTTGTCTGTAGCTTTTACATTATCAATCACGCCAAGTACGGCATGGAGGGTACTGTTCTGCTGTGCATCAGCAGATGAGGCCGAAGCCCAAGCCTGTGCGGAGGGTCTTCGAATAGCATCCCAATGGTGTCCAGAGCCGATGATAATTGAACTAGATAGCGCCAGAATACTGAAAGCAATGACTTCAAGTGCTATGGAGCGTTCTGAACTCCGCTACATCATTATGGAGGCGAAAGATATCTGCAGCTATTGGTAAATTGGAAATTCCAAAAGGTAAAGAGAGAGTGCAACTCGGTGGCTCATGAGCTAGGACATTTAGCTAGGCGAAATACCCATACGGCGACTTGGTTGAGACAAGCACCTGCGTGTGTCGTAGATCTTTTGAACAATGATTGTAATGTTTCGCATGGCTAAATAAAGCTCTCTTTACCCTCGCAAAAAAAAGGCATAACAATAATAAGTTGAGCTCTCCCAGATATAAAAATGTTCAAGATTCAACAAGTTCTCTCTATCATGAATTCTGAAACTTGTGCCATCTTCTTTCTGAAAATTGACTTATTTGCGGTGGACTTAGAAGTTTAACTAGTGTATATGATTGTCATGTATGAGCAATAAACGAATTCAATACATACATATTTTGCAACTACAATCAAACTCTCAAGTTGGGACCAAATAAATATAATGTACAATACATAAGGATTACCGAATAAACACGTGTGATTTTGCAATCCTCTCACAAGTCTCATTCAGAAGAATCTTTCTTACTTTCCTCTTCACTTTTCATAAAATCGCTTCATGTATTTCTAGAGAGAAATAGCATAGATGATTCATTTCCTAAAGAAAAGCCCAAATGGGTATGGACTCTTTGGTTAAATATTGATCATATACGACGCATCCCAAATTATCTATTTTAAGTCCGAGCAGAAGAAACTCTCTGTTGTCCGTAGTTAGAGTGAGATGGACAAAAAAAAGAGAGAAAATTTGCCTCTTTATTATTATACATAGAATAGATTATAAATACTTGGGCGTCAAAGATGTGAAGAGTTAGTTTCCTAATGATCAATAAATCAAAATAAGGTTTAAAATTTAAGTTCCAAAAAGGTCTCTAATTATTTTGAGAGTATTTTCAAAATGTATTCCAAATGGACGTCAAAATGGGGTTTAGCAGAGTTTAAAATACATATTTTTTTTCAAATATAGATTTTGAAAGGTTTCAACTCTCTAGTGTTTAAGAATATATTTGAAATATACTTTGCAAAAATTATAAATGGCACGTAAAAACTTCTAACAGACCGAATCTTCTTTAAAAACTGAGCTCAAAATTCTTTTTTTTTTTCATTTTTTCCTCTATTCAGCCCAGTTATTCTTTTCTTTGGGCTTGGCGCCTTCATCATTTTTTTTGCATGGGCCTTGACCCATTCTTACCATTCCTAGGCCAACAATCAGTCACCCTTCATCATTCCTTCCTCTGCATGGGCCTTAACCTATTCCTAGCCCAACAATTAGTCATTGTATGATGTGTTTTGTCGGCTTACTGTATTTCAATGGGCGCGCCGCTGCAGCCCCCATCTGCGTCATCGTGCACTCGTGCCACCTCCGCCATCCCGTGACTCGTCGCCATTCGCGCGCAGCTCCGCTGTACAGGAACACGAGCTTGTCGCGCCAGCAGAGTGAGCACGGCAGGGGTGAGCGACATGGTGGAGTTTCGGAGACGGGAGGGGCCGAGTGGGCAATGAAATTGTTCTCAACTCCTGAACACGACAGGGGCGTTCATGGATCGACAAGCAGGTTGAGTGCTCAGAATTCATGAATGATTACGACAATTGGCAAGCATTTTGCCCCAAAAAACATCTAAAAGACAAAACAGGGGAGGCGCGCCTCCTCAGAATTCATGAATGATTACGACAATTGGCAAGCATTTTGCACCGTGGCCGGAGGTCGCCCGCGTGCCGGCGCGCAGCACCTCGTTCGCCCGGCGACGTGCCCGGATGTCGCCCGCACGCCGGCGAGACCGCGCCCGAGCTGCTCCTGGGGCGACTCCGTCCCATCCCACTTCGTCTCAGCTACCGAACACACCCAGAGCAGAGCTCGTGGCACCTGGCACGCAGCAGCTTAGCGCCTTCGCCTAGCTCATTGCACTCGTAATCAGCTGGAGGGCAGTCTCGTCATTCCATTCCGGCAGCTCCTCGCCTCCTCCACCTGCCTTGCCTTGACCCTTCTTTCTTGAGCTTTTTCCTGTGTGTCATTATAAAAGTTCAATATGCCCTATGTACTACTGAAAAAATAAATGTTCTTCAATACCCTTGAACAAAAATTTTTTCCCCCATGTACCACTCCCGTGATTCCACCGTTCGTTTTTAACAGAGCTGGGTGCTAACTTACGCGAAATGACTCTTTTTGCCCCATCTCTGTTTAGAGCACGGATCGGCTTCTGTATGGTGATGGTGATGATAAACAGAGATCCGGTTCGCCGGGTCGAACCAGCTCGCCCAGCCGGTGGTCCTCTCCACGAGGTACACCCGCTTGTCCGTGGCGGCCGCGGAGAGCCACGTCGCCGCGGCAGAGTCCCCTGGCAGCGTCCGGCATGGGGTCACGAGGCCGTCCACCCGCCGGGCGGCGTCGCCTCCATCGACCGGCGCCCGGCCCGCTGCCGCCGCCCGAGCGCGACGTCGCGGTCCCCCACCGCGGCGAACACGGGGTTGACGCGCCACACCGGGGCGTCCCATCGCGACGCAATGTTCCGTCCCCGAGCGGGTCGGGCGGCGGCAGCGAGGCCCGAGAGCGAGCCTGTGACGCGGTCCTCGCAGCGCCGCGCAGAGGCGGGCGTGCGGCAGCGTGGCGTGGCGCTGGGCGCTGGCGAGGGCAGCAAGCGAGCGCCCGGCGAGGGGCCGTATGCGGCAGCGCTGGCGAGCACCGGCAGCCTCCTTGCGCGTGGGCCCCACGGCGTCCACCCCCCGCAGCCTCCCTGTGCGCTGGCCGCGGCCTCCCGCAGCGCTGGCCCGGCGGCCTCCCTGCCTGCTGGCCCCGGCCTCTGGCGCCCGCGCGAAGGCGCGCTCGCTCCCTTCCGCCCGCGCGGCGGCCCGCGCGAACTTCGCGCAGTGGCCCGGCCCGCTTCCGTCGGCCGCGTGGCCCGCTCCCGCTTCGCCAGCGCCGCTCCGCCCTGCAGCGCGTGCGTGCCAAGCCGGCCCCACACAGCCGCTCCGCCCCGCGCGACGCTCCGCTCGCGCGCGCGCGACGCAGCGCGGCCGCGCCTTCCTCCGCACGAGACGCAGGGGCTGCCTGCTCCTCCACTCCTACTCGTCTTGCTCCTGGTTGGTAGAGAATGGAGCCGTCGAGAACAAACCGGAGTGGGGATGGATTAGAAAGAGGGATGGGCAATAAAGTAATTTTATATCTACTTGGAAGCCAGTTCTGTTAAAAACAAACGGCAAGGTCACGGAGTGGCTCACAGGCAAAGAAAAGTTAGGATGTGGGTACCGAAGAACTTTTGAAATTTCGATGGCATACAGGTCATAACGATCTTTTATAATGGCACACAGGGAAAAAAGATCTTCTTTCTTCCTCGCATAAGCACGGAGCCAGGGCCAGAGCCTTATCTCCCTACCCACCCCACGCGACGCGGGGACGCCTCCAATTCCAATCCGTGCTCTGACAAGTCAAATCAAAGAGTCCAAAGATCCCAGCTTTTCCATGGCGGGCGGCGACCTCCCGCATCATGCTACTCCTCCCGAGGAGACGTCGCCGCCAGCGGCCGAGGAGGACGAGGACCTGATCGAGATCGTGGAGGAAGGGTCGGGGCGGCTGGACATCGCTCGGTACGTGGACCACGTCCGGGACCTGTCGGCGGGCGCCATCGCGACGTTCGAGGGCACGACGCGGGACCACTTCGCGGGGCGGCGCGTGGTGGAGCTCCGGTACGAGGCGTACGCGGCCATGGCGCGGCGCCGCCTGGCGGCCATCCTGCGGGAGGCCCGGTCCCGGCACGCGCTGCGGCGGCTGGCCGTGGCGCACCGCCTGGGCCCCGTCCCCGCCGGGGAGGCCAGCGTGTTCGTGGCCGCCTCCGCCACGCACCGCGCCGACGCCATGGAGGCCTGCCGCTACGTCATCGACGAGCTCAAGGCGTCCGTGCCCATCTGGAAGAAGGAGGTGTACGACGACGGCGAGGTCTGGAAGGAGAACCGCGAGTTCTTGGACCGCCACTCCGGCGACGCCCACGGCCATGGCCATGGCTCGGCCGGGTGCTGCGGGAGCAAGGTCCGGGTCCAGGAGGCTTGATTTGATGCTGTGATGGATGGCGTGATTGTACCCATAGGAGTGTTCGATCATATATACTCTGCTGCTCGATCTCCGTTGACTATTTTTTCCCAAACTTTTTTTTGCTGAGAGAGGCTGCTGCTTGTACATCTTTAAGTTGAATTGAAATGCAGTAGTCACGAAGGAAAATAATGTAACATAGACATGGGTTCTGAATATTTCAGTTTTGTTATGGTAAGAAATGGCATAGTAAAATTCCTACCCACGGCCCACGGGAGGATTTTGTATATCCCACACCCCCTCCGGAAATCTCCTCCGTTCCCCATCCATCCAGCCGCAAAGAGATCAGCCGCACTGGTTCCCCTACCTGATCGAAGTCCAAGAGCAAGCGAGAGGCGGCGGCAGACGCTGCAATTTCGGGCTTGGAGACAATCGTAGAGTGCCTCTCTGGCGGGCGGGAGTACCTCCTCATGGGGAGCTCGGATGATGACTCCGGGGAGGAGGAGATGGAAGTGTGTGCTGTGAAGATTACACCGCCGATTTGGGTTCTCAAGGACCTAGGTATCGATCGATCTTGATCAACAAATATAATGCTGCCGGCCGGCCTATCTGTTTATTTGCGTCGCTATTTCCATCTTTGCTAGTCTTTTTTTGTTTCTTTTCTTTGTCATTTCGCAAAATTCCCTGCTATACGATGCTAGAGTATTTTTCTTGCCCCTCCACACCCGAATTTTTCCTGCACCAAATCTTGACGCTCTTCTTCAACAACGGCAAGGCGAGATCCGCCCCCATCTTCTCCATTTCCAGTGAGATTTGTCTCGTCCAGTCCATTCCAATGACGGTTCCTACAAAGGTGGAGAACCGTCAGATGTAGATCCTAGGAGTACAGAGGCCTTGTTCAGTTCGCAAATAACTTGCATTCGAACTCCTGTAGCACTTTCGTTTGTATTTGATAAATATTGTCTAATCGTGCACCAACTAGACTCAAAAGATTCGTCACGTGATTTACAACTAAACCGTATAATTAGTTATTTTTTTTACTAACATTTAATGCTCTATGTATGCGGGTAGAAATTGATGTGATGGAGAGAGAGTGGAAAATCTTGCAACTTGCATGCGAACTGAACAAGGGCAGAGTACACATCCCCTCAACAAACATAATTCATGTCTTTATACTGATCTAATGATTCTTCAAAAGATTAATGGTTCGTTTTTCTCTTGCGTTGTTACTACTTTCATTCGAAAGATAAGTTGGGAGAGGAATGGGGCTGGGAAATGCTGCTGCCATACAAGGGTCCCCCTGAGTGGTCTGATTATTGCAACTACCTTCGGCAGTATTACAAGCACCATTATCACAGTGTTATTACTGAAGTTACTGGCAGTAGCTTGGTCGAAACTGTAAGTATTATTGAACTGTGACCCTCTTTTCTGAACCATCAACCGAAGCCTGCTCCTAATTGTTTTTTGCTTGTGTTGTTTCCTATGTTAAACTGGTTGTCAAGTAGTGCCTGAAGAAGGAGGGTGAACTTGTGTCTTTGTGGGACCATAGAATGAAAGAATGCACGAATGAGATCTTACCCAAAAAGGTTATAATTCTGAGTAGCCTTATCCAGGAGTTTGCAAACAAAGTTAAATGCACAGGAGAGAGACTTTCTGATTTTTCCATCGCAGCTTTGTTGGTATGTACCACAACTGTCCTTAACAGACTAAACAAATCACTTGTGATGTTTGACCACAGAAATGTATTCCTCTCTCTGCATAGTAATGACCATGTTTTCTTAAGTAGAGCAGGAAAAAAAGTCCTGTTTGGAACTATTTCAATATCTCTGCCTAGTCGTCACAAGACATAGAAACTATTTGTACTCATTGTAACAAGTGTCCTCGTAGTTGAGGTAGCTGTACAAACTACAAATTGGTGTGAACTACCACAATATGACCAAAGATTCGTGTCTTACAGCCACAGTTTATATTTTATCTGATATCTGATATCAAGTCATTAGTTTTTGCACATCTAGTGACCAAGTTGAGTCTTTTTAGTGTACTCACAAGGAGCATATGTAAACCTGTCTGCCTAGCACTAATAACAGTTCCCTTATCTGTTATTAATGAACACTCCCAAAAATTTAATATATTGTATGACTAGTTGCTAGAGCATAGGACTCACCATTACAACCTTCAGTAAAGTATATTGGCTCCTTGGAAAGCATTTTGATTATGTTATTTGATTTTTTTTTTTATGATACACATGTAAAACAATCGATTCTAGTGTATCACCAAGGAGGCTGACCTGATCTGTGAGATGCTGAGTGTTGGTGCCACGCCCGCTGATCACTTAATCAACCTGAGCACTGAAATCCGCATGTGCGCTTTAAGCCTTATGAACCGCCAATTGTGTGATCCTGTTCCTGCTGCTGCTGCTGCTATGGTGGTACGTCTCTGCCTGCATCACGCCTCTTAATGTTATATCCATTCCCTTTGTTTTTACAACCAACTTATGTGTCCTAACCGCTAAGAGATGGGTGGTTTACTGGCTTGAATTCAAGGGAATCATGAAGGAGACCATTAAAATATGTGACTGGATGAGCGAAAACCGTAAGCCTTTTGACGTGTTCGACATGGACTTGGATAATGATTTTGATTTGGGTCACCAAGTTCGGAAGCGAACCCTGTACTTAATGATCATCATGCTAGAAAAGTCTCCCTTTTCTGTTTCTGTTGCTGCTGCTGAGCACAAACCTGTTAGGGAAAAATCTTTTAGTGGAAATATTCCTAGAAACGATGGGAATGACATTGCTCCTGCTGAAGCAGCAAACACTAAAGGGTATGGATAGTCTATCCTTTCTTGACACAACAAAGTGTAGATAGTGTTTGATTATATTATCTGGTAATGTAAGAGAGTTAGGTTGATTATTTTCGATGAGAAGCATTGTGATACTGTATCATTTTTCTGTGCTATCACCAGGGGCAACGCACAAGATCAGGAAAAGATCACTGGCGCAGATATCAGTCAGAAGAGGAGGATGGAAGATGCGGACAAAGAAGCAAATGGCCAAGGTATACCCCTTGTAATTTGTGTCAAGTGGTGAAATCGCAAAATTCTGGTAACTATGACTTATATTTCTCTGGCAGAACTCCTCACGGGCTTTTGTTTTCTCATTGAAGCAGAACTAGACCGAAGTGGAAGTAAGCGAAGCAAGAGGAGAGGCCAAAGTGGAAGTAAGCTAAGCAAGAGGGAAGGCAGACACTGCAACCTTGGGCACGGAGACGATCATGGTTATTTATATCCAATCAACAAGCATGATTCATTGTCTTAATACTGTAATTTCAAAAGATTTAATGATTTTTTTTCTTCTTGTTACTCTTTTGAAAAGATGTATTGGAAAAAATATGGGGGTGGGACAGGCTGCTTCCATTGAAGAGTCCTACTGAGTGGTCTGACTATTGCAACTACCTTCGGCAGTATTACAAGCGCAATGCCAGTGTTGTTGCTAAAGTTACTGGCAGCTTGATTGCTTCGATTGAAGTTGTGAGTATACAACTGCCCTTTCTAAACCACCACCCAAAGCCTCCTAATTTTTTCTTTGTTTGTCTTCTTGCTATGTTAAATAAATGGTTGTCAAGTAGTGTCTCAAGAAGGAGGAGAAACTTCTGTCTTGTTGGAAGAATCGGGTGGTGCCTTCCCCGATGGTGATCTTGCCTGTCAACATTATCGTTCAGAGCAACCTGATCCTGGAGCATGCACATTCAATCATATCTGCTGAAGAGGGTGGACATCATGTTGCTTGCATTGTTGCTTTTGCGGTATGTATCTCAACTGGGCATAAATAAAGCAAAAAAAAAAAAAATGTGCCGTATTCACCGCACAAATACTACTACTCTCTAATCCTACTGACCAAATGTGTGTTGCTATTGGCTATTATACTGACCAGATCAGAAAGGGGAAAAAAGGACACATGATTTTTTTGGGCGCGGGGGGTGGGGGTGGGGTCTCTATTTATTGTTACGATATATAAACTAGTTAGACTCATCTTTACAAGAAGGGTGAGAGATTATCTCTTCCAAGCAATTGTAAAATGCTACATCTACAGATTGGTTATTGTGATCACCAGCAATAACAATATGATCTTTGGTTAGAATGCATATTTTAAGGTTTCTACTCCTGTCTTCACAGTTCTATTTTGTCAATATTGAAATACCTGCCTATAGCACATTTGATGACCGATTCCTATAGCACATTTGATGACCGATTACAGCTGGTTCTTTTAGTAAAATTGGCAAGCAATGTACTGTCATCTAATGTTTGTGATCTGCTTCTTGCTGCAAAACGGTGCTCAATCTATCTGAGCTTTTATCTTTTGAGCGTTGCAGACTTTATATCTATTTGTTGTGCTAACTTGGCCTGAGCCCTACATGCTCACTGTTTCACTACCCCTTTTATCCAACTCAGCACATGCACTTTCAGTAATGTAGTACTTCTTTTATGGCTTTTGACTAATGCAAAACTTTGGTTTAAAGTGTATTAGCAAGGAGGCTGACCTGATATGTGAGCTTCTAGAGCATGGTGCTGAGCCTACTGATGGCTTCATCCAGCAGAGCAGCATGATCCGCATGTGCGCCTTGAGCCTTATGCACCTACAAGGATCCCAAGCCATTGATGCCGCCACCGCCGCCATGGTGGTAAGTGCCCGCCTGCATCACGCCACCTCTGCCAGAACACTCTTAGGTTTAACTAGCATCTTCCATCTCTTTTATGTTTAATACTTACTGGCACTTACTGCACCAATGGCTTGAATTAAAGGGCATCACAAAAGAGTGCAAAATGATGTCTGATTGGATGAAAAAAGAGGACAAGCTTATCACCTTTGGCTTTTTCACACATCACGAGCTTGAGGAATGCCGCCTGATACGCGTCAGAACCTTGGACGCTATGCTCAGCATACTGAAAGAGTCTTCCTTTCCTTCTTCCAAGGTTTGTGGAATGGGTGATCAGAATGGTGCTGCTGTTGGATTTCCTTTGGCTGCTCCATGTTTTGGTGGGGCAGTCCAGTTATTAAATGCTGTTATGCCCTTTTGTTTTGAAATATTGGATTTATTCATTTAGTTCTAATTGTCTTCACATGATCATTCAAAAGGTTGAGCAGGTTATATCGACATGGCCACATGGGTTGGCCATTTCGCAAGGATTAGCATAGATTTCCTTTTTTTCACTTAGTATCTAAAGCCGCTTGTGTCCTGTTTATCAAATTTGACTTTATTACTCATATCATTTAATGGGACTCATTGGTGGTAAACATGCCAATCACTCAGGAATAAATCGTACATGTTAATCTTTGGTTAGCATGATGTAGTACTTGATTAACTGATTCATGATATATATTTCTTTTCTACTGCAGATGTGGCTTGATCTGGTGGGCTAATAACTAGAAACAATGATGATGGGAAGCTCCATGCATGGATGAAGTTTCTTTTGGCTGGAATACTAATATGGGCGTCTAGGTTAAGCACAGTACTCTGTTTCGGATACTTGCCTACTGCTGTTGGGCATGGTTGTCAAATCAAATTGTAACAACTACTAGAATGCATTTTGGACGTTCACCCGCTGCCGCATCCGAACTTATATCCTGCACTGCACGAAGGAGTGACTTAACAGCAGCAAAGTGACAGACAGATTATATGGATTGGGACAGTCAGTGTGGCTGATTAGCTGATGTTGTTGGCTTGTTGCCCGGTTCCTCTTCCTCCTGTGGTTTGTGGCTCAGAAACCATCTGCCGCGTCAGGCAGCGGATAAAGCATGAGGCAATGCTTGTGCACATTCCAGCTGCTATGCCTTTGTTTTCATCGAAGCCCACGCTGTTCTGTGGCTGCCTCAGCAGTGTTTCGCTGACCGGCACGAAGCCATGAGCTAAACAACTACTGTAATTGACAATGCGAGAAATTACCGATTTGAGACTGATTAGCCAGCCTAGCTTCTTGGCACTTGAGATGCCCAGTTTGCAGCTGAAATTGCTTCTCTGTTGACTGAATAAGTATGAACCTGCAACGGTGGTGCATGCGGAAGAATCAGATCATCTTATCGTATATCATCATATCATAGGGGACTACTAGCAAGCATTTCCTAGAGAAATCGTTCGCCCATATATACCAACATTTGCATAGTCACTGCAGGCATCAATCTCGCCACTACATTTTTCTTCCACACCGATAGAAGAACACGCCAATACTATGGATATAAACTGATTCGTGCAAATTTTCGATATAATTCTTCTTTTTTTACAATTCATTCGTTCAAAGAGACCTGGAATGTGCAGCAATTCGTGTAGCTTTCCTATGTATAGTTGGTACAATGCCGTTTCTTACCAACAAACTGAAATCTTCAGAACCAATCTCTACTGTTCCATTATTTTCACTTCTCTTCTGCCTTTCAACTTCAAGATGTACTAGCAGCAGTCTCTCTCAGGGGGAAAAAAGGCAACGGAGATCGAGTAGCACAGTATGGTAGGATCGCGATGGGGGAGAGAAGATCCGGGCGCCGCCATCCATGACAGCATCAAATCAAGCCTCCTGGACCCTGACCTTGCTCCCGCAGCATCCTCCCGAACCATGGCCGTGGCCGTTGGAGTCGCCGGCGTGGTGGCGGTCCAAGAACTCACGGTTCTCCTTCCAGACCTCGCCGTCGTCGTACACCTCCTTCTTCCAGATGGGCACGGACGCCTTGAGCTCGTCGATGACGTAGCGGCAGGCCTCCATGGCGTCGGCGCGGTGCGTGGCGGAGGCGGCCACGAACACGCTGGCCTCCCCGGCGGGGACGGGGCCCAGGCGGTGCGCCACGGCCAGCCGCCGCAGCGCGTGCCGGGACCGGGCCTCCCGCAGGATGGCCGCCAGGCGGCGCCGCGCCATGGCCGCGTACGCCTCGTACCGGAGCTCCACCACGCGCCGCCCCGCGAAGTGGTCCCGCGTCGTGCCCTCAAACGTCGCGATGGCGCCCGCCGACAGGTCCCGGACGTGGTCCACGTACCGAGCGATGTCCAGCCGCCCGGAGCCTTCCTCCACGATCTCGATCAGGTCCTCGTCCGCCTCGGCCGCCGCCGCCGCCGCCGGCGACGTCTCCTCGGGAGGAGGAGGAGGCGTGAGGTCGCCGCCCGCCATGGGAAAGCTGGGATCTTTCTTTGGACTCTTGACTTTGGCCGAGCGGGGTTGTTGAAAGCCTGGACTGGAACTGGAAAGGGATGGGAATCTGAAACTTGACAGGAGGAGGTGTTGTACTATTTTGTAACTGATGAAACACGAGACTGCGAGGAAGGAGATCCCAATGAGGAAAAATACAACAACAGAACAGTAAAGAATGCTAGTTTTTTTAAAAAAAATGAAGAAAAAAGAAAAAGAACATGTAAATGTAAAGAATGGTAGTGCATCACAAGGGTAGGGAAAAAGATCACAGTCCACAGATGCCAGAATTGGAACATTTGCTGGCTATGTATCTCTTCAGTTTGGTTGGATTGTAATCACAATTCCACAATCATTTTTTTCCCTTTTTGGTTGGACTTTGTCAACTGAACCATAGCCAAGAGAAGTTTGTGTATGGGGTGCAAGTGTAATACATCATAGTATATTTGTACCTCGCTTATAACAACGATAATTGGTCTTTCGACCCTGCTGAATATGCATGCTTCCTTTGACTAGAATTATGTGTTTTAGTAGTGTTCTTTGACCTTTGAGTATTTCAATGTAGCTACAAATATCATGTTGCTAACTTTAGGTGGGTTTTGGTGATCTCAAAACACCATGTTTTCATGTTGATTTTTTTTCCCTCATGTTGCAAATGCACGGGTAAAGATCCGGTGGAGACAAAAAGAAACTGCGAATCGGTTGTAATGGAAACGAGCAAGTAGTGTGTGATTAGGGGCTACCGCCTTTCCTATTTTGAAATGGACTCCAACCCCACATGTGCATCCGGGGTGGGTACTTTGGGAGGGCATGGAAATTACTACTCCCTCTGTCCCATGGACTTTGTCGTTGGAAAACCGTGCCCCCCCTCACAAACACGTTTTCTGGACGACTTTCTCCATAGGACGGAGGGAGTATATATGAAATATATATTTATGAAGTCATCTGACACCAAAGTGGCTGTAGTTTAGTGGTTAGAATTCCACGTTGTGGCCGTGGAGACCTGGGCTCGAATCCCAGCAGCCACATTATTTTTGTTATTTTTTCAGTGTCAGTGATTTGTTTTTATTTTTTCCAGTGTAAGTCCTTTGGCAGCCACATTTCCACATTCTTCTAACTTGTTTTCAGTGTCAGTGCTTTAGCATTTTGTGTCAGTGATTTGTTTTTATTTTTTTCAGTGTAAGTTTGTTTTAGTTTTTAGTGTCAGTGATTTTTTTTTTGTTTCAGTGTAAGTCCTTTGGCAGCCACATTTCCACATTCTTTTAAAACCTTTCCATGTCAGTGCTTTAGCATTTTGTCCTTTTTTCAGTCCTTTAGCAGCCACATTCTTTTCATGTTTTTTTTGGTCCCTCTTGCACTTGACACAGCAGATAAAAAATTTTCAGTCCTTTTATCCTCTCGTGTGTGCAGGAGGTGACATAGACCAGAAGCCATGCGCAAGCTGGATCGTTTTGGTTTTGGGGAGGAATGATTTTGGTAAAAAAAAGTGTTTATTTTTCAAACATAACTTGGATGTTTATTTCAAACTGATTGATGACATAATAAGTTTCTGCTAAAAACATATTCGTGTTTTCATCAACATCGAGGAGCAACACGCACCTCCATTACCAAACTACTTAGTTATTTGAACCCTACCATAGCAAAGGTCTTTTGGGTTGGTGTCGTAGTTTATCACGTTTGATAAACTATGGATGTCATAAAATGTGTGGCAACCAAAATCAAAACCATGTTTATGGAAATTTTGTCATGGAAATAAGTCTGCACATGTGAGACATGGTACTAAGAAAGTGTGATGCGCTATAATTGTAACAATGAACCAAACAGTTGTCAAAAAAACTATGGCTTAACTAACTTTTAGTGTGGTAAGTTTTGGTTGCGAACAAACTCAAATTACATTTGGTTTACTTGATTTGTACTCTTGTATTTTTGTTATCTTATGAATCCTATGATATGAATTCATTTAGTTCAACATGTGAAGTCAAGTTCTTGGTTCTACGCCTTGATGTTACCATTTTACATTTGCATATCCCGATCGATTATTGACGTGTTTTCGTTTAAATTGGTTAATATCTTTATTTCTCATGAACTCCATTTTCGTTTCTATACCCAGCCTTATCAGTTTTGATTAACCCATCCGTTTTCATTCTAGAGGAAGAAATCTAGGCTAAGTTTTGAAATCTTTGACTGGGACATAATTTTTTCCAAAAATGAATTTGAAAGATATATACAAAAATAAAAAATCGTGTCCAGCCCAATCTTTCTGGCGGACGAAGCCCAATTCAAACAGTGGCTCGGCCCAACGCAATTCAATCGACCTGGCGGCCTGTCCGGCGTTGTCCGTTCCACCTCCACCTGTCGCCGGCCGTCGCCGTCGTCGTTCTCCTCCTGCTGCCCCGCCCCGCTCCGTCCCTGTCCCCGGCCGGTTGGGCGACTCCTCATGGCGTCGCCTCCTCCCGTGGCGGCCGCGGGGCCTCACAGCGTGTTCGTGTACGGCACGCTGACGTCGGAGGAGGTGGTGCGGGTCCTCCTCGGCCGCGCCCCGCCCTCCTCCCCCCGCGCTCCTCGCCGACCACCGCAGGTTCAGCATCAGGGGCCGCGTCTGCCGGCCATCCTCCCCGCCACCGGGCACGCGGTGAGCGGAAAGGTCCGCGTCCGCCTCTCACTCTCTACACTCCAGCCGTAACCCGTCGCAAATACAGCAGAAACATGGAGGCGAACGCCGCCGAGACAGCTCCCGTCTGAATCCGTTGCCTCTCCTGTCTCTGTGCTCCGTCCAGGTTCTCAAGGAGCTCACCGACAGGGAACTCCATGTGTTGGACATGTTCGAGGACGAGGAGTATGTGAAGACAACCGTCGAGGTCTCACTGACTGTGAGTGCACTGCAACCGTATCTGCATTCTGCACCATCTGATTCTGTTTACATCGCATTGTTCTGAAATTCTGAACCTTACTTAGTAGCTCAGATGGTTGATGATGGTTTCATTTTCACCGATGAAAAAGGATGATCTGGGGTTTTGCAGGATGCACCGGAGAAATCACTCGCTTATGCGTACATATGGGGCAACGAGCATGATCCTGACCTCTACGGGGAATGGGATTTTGAGGTCTGACTGGATGTCACCCTATGATGTTCTTGTTTCTGTCTGTGTGGCGCTTGGATTTGTATTGATGGTTCTGTTTGTGGTCTGTAGGAGTGGAGGAAGGTGCATTTGAAGGACTACCTCGACATGACTCAGGAATTCATGAAGGAACTCGGGCAATTTTAAACACTTCTCTGGTTTGTAACTACACAGGATCCTCGCAAAATTACCATAGAATAATCTGTCATAGTATAGCCTCTTGTGCTCATAGAGTCGACGAGTGCTTGCTACCATGCACTTCTGTGTTTTTGGAACATACAGATGTTACTTGAGCCATTTGGATGTGAACAAATCGACTCTTCTCTTCTGCCTGATTAACTGATTTCGCTGTGCTGTCCTGTGATGATAAGGCTACTGCTCTATTGGTGACCAAAGATTTAGGATCTGGGTCTGACTATTTGGTAGTAAAGAGGATATATCGAAATTTATCATTAAACTTCGGCAAAATGAGATGTAGAAAAAGTTTCCTTGTAATGCCAGTGCAATAAAACCTGGCTATGGTTGAACAAATTACACCTACAAATGGAGATGGACAGGCTGTCCATTTGTTGACTTTCTCAAAATAGATAAAGGAATAACAACGGGGAAAACCAGGAAAGAATACCAAGCATATGTAAGCACACTTAAATTGGCCATTCACATCAAACAGATAGTACTAATCAGTAGAACCTCTTAAATCTGCTTCAGTATTTTCTGAACTGATACTCAGTGCTACATGGGTTTCAAGCAACCCCAGCAGCAGTTAAATACAGAATTACAAATACTTTCCATCAACTTCAGATCTGCCTACTCTGTCTGAAGTTTAGATTTTGCCTAACCCTCTGTCTGAAGTTCGACTCACAACAGCTCTAGGTAAGTTTCATTCTTCTTGCCTACATTGTTTCAACCAAGAAAACTACACATATATCTAAAACATACCCTAATCTGGGAAGCATTCGCTCTCCCAGCTATAAAAGCCGAGACGGCTACAGCATCCTGCATTGCTTGGAGTAGATGGCTGGACACTGGTTGCTTTTTGCAGCCGTAGTTCTCATCTCCCATTTCTGAATTCATAATTGTGAAATCCAGTTCAACAAATAACACATGGATGAAACGAAATACTGTAAGCGAACCGTGTGTACGTACCTGTGATCAGGTCATTCAAATTGGTCGTAGAAGCCGATGGAAGGGTTACTAGGGTTCTGGTCGCAGCGAGGCTTCCAGGCATTCCCACCATCTGAGCTGCTGCAAGCCTGGTTGGAGAGGACATTGTTCCCCAAGTCACCATCTAAGCTCATCTGTTGCACTTCTTGGGGGGATAGGATCCTAATGCACTTCACACAATTCACAAACTCCCTGTATTCACATCACATTTTATTACGATAATAACCAATGAAATTCTTCTATCATTTATATTCAGTACTTTTACAAAACTTACATAACTATAAACTCCAGCACATTGCTTATCAATATTCAATACAAAGGAAGACACAGGCACATTGCTGTTCCCTTTTGTACATTTCTTTTTACTATATTACATTTTTAGACAGTGTACACATCTGCGTTCTGTACTTTTACAATATTATTTTCTTGATAAATTTTCATAGTGAAAATACAAAATTTAATATAAAGCAAACGTAGGAAAGCAAACTTACTCCCATGGGTCATCGCCAAGAAGTAGGATGTCATCCTCATGATCCTTGTAGACTAGCTTCCAGCCTATTCTCTGTCTGTCCTCAAGTTGGCCCTCTATACCAAACATGCGGGCCAAAGCATGCTTCAATTCTTCATATCCGAGAACCTACCTATGTCGATGGACCGGCCTACAGCTCCACGCTTGTAGACCTACAGGATTTATGTTATGGTCACTTTTAGGAAAATGTTAGGTTCACATTCAAAAGAATGAACGGCCACACCAAACAAAGCACATGCTCAAGAGTTTATGGCTCCAGAATAAGCATGGTCATAGAAGGTCCCAATTGCCAAGTGTCCAGTCCTTGACAAGCTTTTAAAAGCTATATGTGACCACCTCATCAACCATTCATCCAAGCAAGCATTAATACACCTATCTCTTTTGAATCATGATTTCAAAACTGCTTGACAGTAGCTGACTACTCAATTGGCATAATAGCATGTCACCATATACTAGCACAGCTAAAACCATAAATGCACTCTTGCCAAGACTGTTATACATGTGCTTTTCTACTAGTCCGAATATGACAGAATTTTGACTACCCAGTCCTTAGACCTTTTTACATTATAATTTTTCACATGTATTTCACATATATTCTCATATCTGCTCCGATATTTCATATTATATTTGGTGTCCAGCAGTGATCAGAAGTGTCTTCCATTCTTCCATTAAAACCCCACAAATTCAGGAATAGTAAATATAAAAACAAAACTATACTGTTGAATGTTATAATATCAGTAAGTTGGATTATATAAAGAAGCACAAACCTTTGTGAATGTCCGCATTCTCTGTGGTGGAGGTGCATTTAGCCAAGAATTTCTGTTCAATATGGCAGCATCATTGATTGCAGAATCAATTGAATTAAAAGCTATATCAGACTGACCAAATGACTGTGAAACCATGGAGGTTGAGATCTCTTGTTGAGCATCCTTTTTGTATTCGGTAATTGTTCTCAACATCAGTTGACAAATTAGGCTGACACTTCACAGGATTAAGTGCACTTACCAACAAGCCTTCTGTTTCCATAGGAAAGCCCAATGGACCATCATTGTTTATCCCAAAGAAGGCATTGTTAGTCGGATCCACTTCTTGAATTTCCACATCTGGAAGTGCATCTTTGAACATTTGTTGCTGATTGAAGTTAGAAGTGGGGAATCCTTGATGCAAAAAGTCCATCTGTTTGGGTAGGCCATAATGAAGTTGCTGATGAAGCTGTTTCCAGGTTGTCTGTTGATGGTACAATGTTCAAAAGATTGTCATGTCCAGTCCCAACAGTGGGTGACTTTGAGGTGATTACATTCTCCTTCAGATTATGGTTCAACTTCGACAATTCCTTCGCCATTATTGGAGTTGTTACAGCTTCACCAGATGTTGGAATTGACATCAGAGCAGACGATTGAGGCACCTTCTCCGTGGTGACCTTGCAATGCTCGTTCCTGCCAATAGTTGGGTGTGCCAAATGATTTCTGGTGGCTGTAGAAGGTGATGTTGAGCAAGAAGGGATTTCCTCAGTTAGTACAGATTGTGTAGCACCTGGAATCATCAGTTGGCTTCCAGCTTTGGACAGAACGTTGGTTGATGAAATCGGTGGATAGGCAACATCTGATACATCTGCAAGTGCAACTTGTTTCTGTGAAAGCTTCTGCTGTTCTTGCTTCATTGGTGATGGCGTCTGTGATGCTTGCAGTGAAACTTTGCTATCTTGCTGAGGCACGATCCGCTGCTGGGCAAGTGAATGACAACTAGATAGCTGCTGCATGTCCAAAAGTAACTTCTGCTCCTGTATTAGTGGTAATCGTGAGAGTGTAACTGCTGGCTGTGATATAAGTGACTGCTGTTGTATTTTCTGTAATAGCTGCAACTGAAGTTCCTGGTCAGACAATTGAGCCTGTTGACCGGCCAGACTCACAAGTTGAGCTGGCAACTTGTTTAGCTGCTGCTGATTCTGCTGCTGCTGCCGCTGCAGTTGCTGAAGTAGAAGCTGCTGTTGTTGCTGCAGTTGAAAATTCTGGTCCTGTTGTTGCTGTGAAAGAAGCAGCTGTTGCTCACTGGTTCCCTGCTGGCACCTAGTTGGAGATGGCTGTTGTTGTTGCTGCTGCTGCTGCATCTGATTCTGGATAATTACCTGGGCCTGGACAATATTGGCTTGAGCCTGGCTTAAAGGAATTGCTTGGCTAACGGGCTGCTGTTGCCTCTGCTGGTTGCCAACTTCTTGCTTCAGTTCTTGATGATTGGTGATGGCATCAAGTTGATTACAAGACAACGATCCCTTGGCAGGCTCATTTATAGGTTGCATTTGCTGAGGGAGCTTGGAAGCATTAAGCTGTACGCTGTTTTGTTGCAGGAGATGGTTCTGAACATATAACTGCCTTGCAAGCTCAGCCGCACCAAGGTTTTGCATGGAAGGGTTACTTAGAGATCGCAGATACTCCGACTGTATGCCTGTATTAGCTAATATGGAGCTCTGCTGCCTGTTCATGTTCATCCATTGAACCAAGCTCAGACCAGGCATTGTGGTGTTCTGGGTCTGAGCATCCTTTATGCATATCTCCTCACCAAGCCAAGGCATTGCCCTCTTGAAAAGGTTTTCCATCTCTGATGACTCGTCATCTGTTAATCCAAATATAAAAGTGAACCATGCAAACCATCAGAAGTGGTTGTCATGATATGCAATTTGCACTGCAATCTAAAACAGAAAGATGAACCTAAGCCTGATTTACCTATTTGCCTAGGACGCTTTACACCAAAGAAAGGCTGGGGGCATATGAAGAAAGGAGCAGCAATTGGTTCAATCTCCCACATTGAAACTCTGTTTCGCCTTTCACCTGCGGCAGACTCATCCCAACCAACCTGCAAAATTACGCTACATCTGTGAATCAGATACCAACCAAATCTGCAAATCAATGCTGTGGCTCAGCAATCTAACCTGTAAGTTGCGCCACTGGGAGTTTTTCCATCTTACAGGATCTAGATCACTTATCCCAGTTATCGTACCCATGTACCTGAAGAACATTGAATAATTTAATTAGTCGAATAGGCAGCAAAACCAGGGCTATAATTTAGAATTTAGAACAAAGAAATATAATTTGATTGTTTGTCAATAATGTGCCAAATCAAAATAGGTAAAAAGAGCCACTGTACCTTCTCATCCCTAATTCCTCGGTCTCAAACATCATCCGGAATCGCATTCCTAAAGATATTTGGTTACTATACAGTGCCTTCTGGTATTTGGCAAATGGGATAACAAACTCAGTAGGGCTAGCCCTGAAAGTCCACATTTCAGATAAATCATTGATAGCTAGTGAGTTGCATAAAAAGGCTGTTTAGAGCCATCAGGGTGGGAAAGCTATAGTGTAGGAACATCACTCGCCTAGGGTTGTAGAATATGGTAAATGGGCTATTGTTGGCGGCAGCATGGGCTGCTGCAGCAAGCACCCCTATGTGCATACTGTCACTTGAAAGTACTGAAGAAGATATATTAGTGGGTTGCCGGCTCGCCCGCCTAATTCCCAGTAGAAGTTGCTGCCTTTCATCCCTAAATCGATCAGCCAAAACATAGAATATTTACACTACAACTTTGTTTATTATTTCACAGGTAAGTTGGTAAGAATCTTTACTCTAGAAAGAACCAAGACAAGCTTTTGCAAGAGGAAAACGATAATGAAACTTACCTAACAAAAATGACAGAATCACCAGCAAATAGTCTCTTGCCGCCCACAAAAAGACTCCACCCAGTTGTTAGTAAATGTCTTTTCGGCTGACCTGACCATAGCAATGTACAAAATGATACCATATCATAGTATTGAAACTTGCATTTACAGTCAAGGACCTCTAATGTTGGCAACTAGTAAATTTTCCCTTGCAAACCACCCAGAACCAAAAAGAATGATGTGAAAGGTTCTTCAAATGCATGAAACATCATGTGAAATACTTGCATATAAAAAGTAAAATAATCCTACTGCTACTTCCATTTTGTAGCAATGAAGGTGCTATAGCTTCCCCACCTCGAAATATATGGCGAAATGTCCACTCGTTGTCATGTATGTCTCTGGCTTGAAGTTCTTGAGCCGGAGGCTGCATACTAAAGTCCTATAGGGCAGACCAGTAGAGTAAAAATATTACGATGGCACTATGAAGTTCATAAACTGCAAGCATTTTGTTGCGGCAATGTTAGATATTCGATGCCTGAATACCAGTGGAGGTAATATCTTCTCTGCAGCACGGCGAGGCACAGAGAAGCCTCCATGTGTACTTGTATCACTTGCAGTAAGTGTCTTACAGAAGAACTCCATCTGTGGCCTTGCATGCTTTAGTGCAAGCTCCGATAGCTGTAAAGCCTCTTTCCCATACTAAACCAAAGTCAAACGCATGGTTTTAGGATATTGGAACAAACAAGAGACTTTTGGGGAACCACAAGTTCTAGATGCTCACTGTGTTCACTGGCTGAAGAGTCATCTGTGCATACACCTCATCAGTGTCTGGGTCAGCCTGAGGAGTGAGGACAAAAGAGGGACGGTTTTAGAATGGGTGATTGCAAGCTCCGTGTCAAAAGGACAGGAAAGGAACTGTACATTACATGCAAAGTAACGCTGTGAAGAAGACATATCAACTCTGAGGGAAGATTTGGGTAGCTTGGCACATGTGCATCAATATCCTTTTGCATAGAAGCTGCAACCTGAATCAGAAGCACAATAAGTCCAACCATACACATTCCGTTTGGAAGAAAGTGAAAAAAATATTAGTACTCAAATATTCAAGGTAACTTTTTGTCTTAATCTTGGAAGACATTAAATTGCAGGCAGATGAACCAAGCATCAAGTATATGGGGACCTTTTTTTTTTTATTTTCCAGTAATATACCACAACTTGTCCTGTATTCATTGTTGCATTACTGTCACAGTGGCATGGGGAAATATTTATCTTGGTGGCGTTGTTATTTGAAAATGTGCTAGTGTGGAGACTCATCGGTACTCTGCGGATTGTGATAAAAAATTATTTCATGAAATGATTAAGAAAGTAGAGCCATTCGAACATGCTTCCCCTTTTGCTAACCCTTTCTGCAGTTTGACTAAAAAAAAAAGTGGAAAGTAGTCTGCAGTTTAAAAGGAGCGCCGCATGAGTGAACTTTTCTTAGATAAACTCTTTATAAGTACTGTGATAAAGCTCTCTACCATCATGCGCAACACAACCAGATGTCATAAAAACAAAAGGACTTCATTTCCTTTACTTTTCTTCTGAAATAGAAAGATAATTTATGTTTTCATCTTTCTGAAAAGAACACGGTAAGATTTTTATAGAGCACCAAGACTTGTGATAAAAATAATATTTCATAATCATGTTATTCCAGTGCCAAATCTTAGGAAGCTGGGACAAGAATTACCCATCCCAGGACCATAAATGCAAGCAGCCCACATGCAAAGAAGATGCTTCATGTACACCAAACTCCTTACAAGGAAATAGTGTACAGCACACCAGAAACCAACAGAGGAAAGGAGCAAGTAGGACCCCAATAGTTCCAACCACTTTGGCAATGAGCTAACATTAGCAGGTTCTTGCACTGGAAGATATCAGAAACCGAGTGATCTGAATAGGAAAAAAAAATCACCAGAAATCTGGTGGTAAAGCAGTTTATGGGGAAACTATTCCAGTTAGCTCAGCAACAATCAGTAGGCTCCACCAAGAAATCAAAAACTTTTTCTTTATTACTGCACTGATAGTAGCACCCTTTATAGTATACCCCTTGTATAAAATCAAAAACCAAAAACTGTTTTTTTATTACTGCACTGATTGTAGCATCCTTTATATCATATCCCTTGTATAAAATCAAAAACCATTTTAGCAATCAAGTCGACATGAAGCAAGAACTCACAGAATGCCAAAAAAAACACATCTTTTCACCTGAAAACACAGAATCAAACTACAAATTCTGGACAAGATCACACAACACCGACATATCGATAACCAATTGAAGATTTGGTTAAATGATCCCATAGAAGACGACCAAGCACCATCAGCAGATGTTCCAAGAACAGAGCATCGCGGAGGCTGTAGCAATGGCGTCAGCGACCGTTACGTCGAGAAGCAGGAGAAGCACGGGAACGAGGAGGAGGGAGGACGCGGCCGGTCTCACTCACCTGCTCGCTGTGGCCCTGCGGGAAGTAGACGACGAGGCTGCCCACCGGCGGCAGCGACACGAGCGGGCCCGCGCAGGCGTACCACAGGTCGGCGTTGATCGCCGGCGCCTTCCGCTCCCCTGCGGGCGCATGCCGATGCCGGCGTCAGCGACATACACATGAAAAGGCGACGCCTTTCTGAACTTGGGCAGAAGATACGCCCGGAACGCGAACTGCCGGCGGCGTTCCATCGATGTCGGCGACAGATAGATGCGCAAAGAAGGAGGTGGTAGAAGAGGTGTACCTTCGCCGCATGGCGCCGCGGCGGTGGAGGCGGCCGCGGCTGCGGGGGCAGGGACGGGCGCGGGCGCGACACCAGAGCTCGCCGGGGACTGCTTCATGGCCGCGCGGGAGGTTCACTACGACTGGTGGCCCTCGAGCATGGAGCAGCGGCGGCGCGGGGCGGCGCTGCGCTGCGTCGCTGCCAGCCAGACAGCGCCGCCGGCCGGCCGGGTCGTTCTTGGCGGAAACAACCTACTACTAGTCTACTACTACCTGATGCCTAGGGAGTAGTTGCTTCGGACGCGGCGCAAGGCGAGCGGCGTGGCGGCGCCTCCCCGACAACGCGAGCAGCAGCTCACGAAGACCGAGGGCCGTCCCCTAGAGAGAGAGAGAGAGAGAGGACTGAAGGAGCTGCTGGCTAGTTGCTGCGTTGCCTCGGGAGTTAAAACGAAACGCTTCTGGTTTCTCGCTTTTTCCTCGTCTTCTTGCGAGACTCAAGAGAGAGAAGGAGGTGAACGACAGCAAGAGGATGTCGTCTACGACTACTCTCTGCAGCTCAGCTCAGCCGCCCAGCCCCGCCGCGTCCGTCGTCTCCGACGTTTTGCATAGCATTTCTAACGTTTTTGGGTGTCATATCTGATAGCAAAATCTCTGGTTATAAGTTTTGGGTGTCGTATCTGATGTTATATGAGTTGTGTGAAATATTTAACATATATTTATCATATTATTATATTATTAAATCATGGACTAATCAAGCTTAAAAAATTTATCTCACAAAATACTTATAATCTATACAATTAGTTATTTTGTCTATATTTAATACTCTATGCATGTATCCAAATATTATTCGATATGATAGGTAAACAAAGTCCTCTTATAATAAAAAAAAATTTCCACACGGTGAAAAGATAGTTTTTTTGAATTACACAATACACACAACGTTTGTGCATTCACCCCTATGAACATACACTAATACATTTTGATATTGTTAAAGTCATCATATGTGCCTCACAGTTCACAAAAACATCGTTTACCACTAAAAACACAATGCAGTTAAATCTAAAAAATCGAGAAAAAATGTGAGCACCAGAACTCAAGTTTCGGGTGAACAAGTTTCACCGCAAGGTTTTTTATATGCCTTTCCATCAAATCGTAGTAGAATTTATTTGCCTTGGAACGTGACCAATAATGGGCCGTGATACAGTGCCCATGATAGCGAGTTTACCGTGTTGAGAGACGACGTTGACGACCTTGTGTGCTCATAAAGATATTTGGATAGCATCCCCTAAATGTTGGTTAGTGCGACACGAGAGTGAATTTTTAGAATTGTGTAAATATCAACTCATAACAAGCTGATTTTGTTACCGAGTGTTCTCTACTGATTCCACGACTATTTGTGCTATCTTATTATAAAGCTTCGTGCTAGCTAGTCTTCGATTGGAAATGTAAGTCGACGAAGATATCAACGTGATCTATGAGATATACTGTAACACACTTTGAATACCAAAATCTATAAACATATAAGTTGAAATGGCTAATTTTTTTTAGAGAAACGATATTGCAATGACTAATAAACTAAAGTGAATAAGGCAGATTTGGATTTGAGTGGGCTCAATCAATTCCAAATTAGTATTTAGCTTGTGTAACAAAGTTGTTTTTCACTTTCTTTTCAAAATAAATTAGAAGCCGATGAAACAAGAAAACTAACTTCATCGTCTCTGCTTCCTCTAGATCTTGTAACACGAGCTAGAACCCAAAAAAAAATTCCAAAGAGACCTTAACATAAGCCTAGATTGATTTATATTCCAACCTAAGTAAGCAAATTTATTGCACCTCCTCTATCAAGAAGCGTATGCCTCCATATTATCCCAGCACTGGTACTAGTTACTAGTGGGCCTGTTGACTTCAGAAGCGAAATAGTGCGTATGCAAATAGTGAATACTCATTTTAAAATTCTTTACTGAGACTAGTCTAACAACAAAAAGAAAACCAAAAACAACAATAAAACACCATTGGGCAGGCCGCAGACAGAGCCATTTTTAATTATTAATTATAATTAACTATACGTTGCGTATGAAAGTGGGTCCATATATTAATATATGTTCGTCGGTTGCGCCTATATGCCACACGGCCTTGTTCTCTTTGCATGCAAGTTGCAAGTTTTTGCACTCTCTCTCCATCACATCAATTTCTACCCGCATATATGGAGCATTAAATGTAAGTAAAAAAATAACTAATTATACAGTTTAGTTGTAAATCACGAGACGAATCTTTTGAGCCTAGTTGGGCCACGATTGGACAATATTTATCAAATACAAACGAAACGCTACAGTGCAGGGAATGCAACTTTTTTGCGAACTGAACAAGGGCGTGAATTCCAGGAATCCGACGAGTACTCCTACGCTTTTGGCTGATCACCTGCTACTATTCTTTCCTGTTACAAGTATTACACAATGCTGCATACTTATATTTAGAAAATAAAAAGGAGTATATAGTTCAAGTAACCAACATTCCAAAATCGTGTGTTTTAGTGAAAGCATGCTAGTGAATCCTATTCCTATATCCACGTGGTAAGCACATAGTTTTTTCCCCTTTACATGATGTAAGCATCGCCGCTTCACCCTCTTCAGAGAAGCGTAACTACCCGTGACTCATGGATGGGGTCGAATCAGTATATCCGAACAAGAACATAAAGGTTAAGTGAGAATGTATTTCAGAAAGAGTGTTCGATGAGAGCATATGCAGAATAAATTGAGATTCTATTTGGGTGTCTGCGTAAGCAAATACAACATATGCAACTACCCGTGAAACTAGCACGGGTCGAGCGAGAGCCGCTCCTGATTGCCCTTCCACCACAACAGAGGGCGAGAACCAGGAGGCCCCTACCTATCAGGCGCAGGAGCAAACGGATAGCCGCCCAATCATTGGCTCACATACTGGCCTCTCGACAGGGCGTGGTACTACTCGAGTAGCGGTTTGGTATCGCACCGCTGGCCAGCCCGGTTTCACTGCCGTCTAAGGGAATACTCGACGCATTGCATTCCGGGACCTCCTCGTCGAGCCAACTGGAGGCCCTTGATGCGGCGTTTTCAGCGTACAACGGGCGTGCGTGGGAGCTCTTCATCGAAGACCCGTAGGGCACGTCGATGCTCGCATTTTGGTTGTTTTCTTTTATGCAATATCGAACCAGGGAGCAGTCTGTTGATAGACCACCTAGCGCGCCAGATGCGCATTGTTTGTCCTAAAATTTTAGTTTCGGCTGATATCAAAAGTATATATGTATGTATACTCTAGATGTCCCATAATTTAACGTACGTGGCAATGATATATAGAATGTCTGGTGCTGCTTGGTGGCGTGCACATGCATTTTTGTCAACAGCTTGCTGGATCCCAGAGATCCTTCCAAGAAATTCAGACGCAAACTCAGATAGATGAAATTCTCCATCATAGGTGTGAAGTGAATGTGTGATCCACATCATATATTAGTATTGTGATTATTATAGTTATAACTAATATGATGCAGCCACCACATCATATACCCTTTTTGAGCTGCTAGCTAGTGTACTTTCTGACCTGTAGAATTAGAAAGGCCGATTTGGCATGTGAATTAGTAGGATCATCAGCAGCGTATGATTGCGAGGTTTGTTGGGATGTTTAAGGTATCCATCCGGTTGGCATGGTACTGGCAATGAGAGAGAGAGAGAGGAGGACATGTCCAGCTACTTGAGCCTGTCATACAGGGACAGCCCGCCGGCCGGCCGGCCCGCCCGATCTCCTCTCATCATCAGCAACCCTGCGCTCTGTGTTTGGTCTCCACCTGAGCAGTGTCCAGTTGCAAAGGGTTCCGTACATAGCTTATGGTGATGACTGCTATATTGGATTTTCTTTTTTGTTTTCTTTACATCCTTCAATCTCAAATTAAGGCCATGTTTAGTTGAGTTGTAGCTTTTGATGAAAAAAATTAGTAGTGAACTATATAAAAGATACAGAGAATGCGGGCTGTAAGAAAAACCAAAAGCTCTTTGGTTTAGAAGCTATAGGCTTCGTTTAAAGTTTGCTGTCTCATTCTCTTATTTATAAGCAGGATCCGCTCGTCAACCACACGCACAACTTCCTTCTCGTCAGCCAAATTAAATGCTCACTCGTCGGATCTAACGAGAGGGGCAGCTAGAGAGGGAGGGGCCATGAGAGTCCCGCAAGAGCCGAGGAAGGGCCGCGCCATCGGGACAGCCGAAACAAACCCGAGTCGACGGCACCAACGGGGCCGTGCCGTCGAGGCCTCGCCATCGGAGCCGCGTCCATAAATTGCAAGACAATTGATTCCTTCGTGGAGAGTCAAACTTGTGTTGCTTTAGTACATCCTCACTCAGCAATCGGCATGGCAACAACATGTTAATCGAAAGGAAGCCGAGTCGCCTCTAACGTGTTATCACGCTTGGAGGAGTAATTTACGTCAAAAGTTGTTCTTTTTATGAGTTAAATACACCAGAGGTCCATTAACTTGTGAACAAGTTTCAGTTAGATCCACCAACTTAGAAAGTGACTTTTTAGATCCATCAACTTGTGAGCAGATTTCGGTTAGGTCCATCAACTTAGAAAGTGACTTTTTAGATCCATAAACTTTGTATGACGTATGACTAAGGTCTATATCCCTCCACGTGGACTTCTTACGCTGACGTGACCTGCTAATTTATTCGCCTGAAGCAGTTGTTAACCATTCATTTTATCAAACACGTTGTTAACGAGCGCCACCTCCACTAATGTGGGCGCGAGAACGAGCCGCCGCCATGGCCAAACGGGCGCGCAGGCATATGAGCAGGCCTACTGCGGCCATGCAGACGAGCACCATTGCCACTGTGGCCCCGACAACACACGAGCAGGCCATCATGGCCATGAGAGCTGAGAGCCGTAGCGGCCTGCTCGTGGCGGCACAGGAGCGCCGTTGTGAGCCGTGGCGCCCTAACTGAAAGAATGAGCCGGGCGGGCGGGTGGGCAGGGGCTCGCCGAGCCCAGCCCAGCCCGTGCTTGTACGCACGGCTACTGTGCTCGCGCGCGGTCGCGGGAGCGGGCCTCGACCCGGGAGGCCAACCAGGAAAACGAATCGCTCCGAAGTGTCGCCCGTGTCACCGCGACACGCAGGCCTGCCCTGCCGTAGCAGACTCCTAGCAGCGGCAGCGGCAGAGGCAACAGGAAATGATTGAGGGGACGCGTGTGGCAGGGGGACGCGGGTGCCTGCTGCGTCCGACAGCATTTTCCGGCCGCCGCACTGCCGCCTCGCCGGGGGACACCACCCCTCGCCCGCCGGCTTTTCTACCACCCTCTGTCCCCCGCCGGTGTCCGTCTCACCGTCTAGTCCAATCCAATCCAATGCCGCGGCTTTCGGCACTGGACAGCAGGCGCCCCTCTGCTAGTGACTGCCGCTGTTGCTCGGGCTGCAGCAGAGCAGTGCTGCCGAAGCATCAGGCATGCGACCGTCCTCGTCGGCGGCGGCAGGAAGGACAGGGAACGGAATGGAATGACATCCAGCTGAGCCTTTTTGGCCTTCCAGGCTCCGCTCCTCCTACAGTACGAGTATTCATTCTTGCCTCTTACTACAGGCTACTGTAGAGTACGGGTAGTCGTACAGTAGGAGGAGGGCCTGGCGGACATCGGTGTTTGTGTCAGCGTGCCCCGGCTCCCCTGCAGTCCTGTTCGCTCGTGCGCCTCGGGAGTTGTGCACACCAGCAGCCCCAGGTCGTCGTTGAACCGAGGGCAGGAGCTCGGCAGTCGGGACGGGACACAAAGCTGCGCTGCGTTCTTTCGCCCTTTTCTTTGTCTAATCTAATAAAGCTGGGATTATTAGATATTCAAATATTATTTCCCTTTCTCACTAAATTAGCTGACTTATCAGCCGGTTTATTTCACCAGCTAAACACTCCTCTTTTTTTTGTTTGCAGTTAGCAACACAAAACCATGCAAATACTCTAGTGAATAGGAGTAGAAGATTATATCTCATTCACTATGAAAATATATATATTCCACAACAAATTTAACGACATTTATTTTTTATCATAAATGTTAATAATGTTCATTAAACTTTAGGACCCATTTGGAATGCTCCAATGTTGATGAAATATAGAAACAGATATAGGATAGGAATACATATGTAAAACAGGGAATTTTACAGGAAGGAGTGTGTGTTTGAATAAGTGCAAGAAAAATATAGGAACCGAAGTATAAAGGAAAGTTTTCTCTTTTTTATCAATCTGTTTGGCTGCTTTGCAGCGCGGCTGCTGCTGGCTGCCCCTACAGTAACTTTGTGAGAGCTGACACAGCAACAACACAGCTTAAAAAACCAGCAGCCAAACACGTTTATAGCTGAACCTATAAATCAAACGGTGTTACAGTAGCATAACCATAGGAATATGGATTATACATTTTTTTCCATTGTTTTAACTATAATCTAAAGGAGGCCTAAATCATGACTTCTCGAAATAAAGGAATTTTATCTTTTTATAGGCGGAGGGAGCATGTGCACTACAGGCCCTTTAATTGATGGAGCTTTGTCTAACTTCGGTTCCTTTGTACTCGTACCGTGTAACAAAAGTTGTTTTCATTCTTTTTTAAAAAAAAAAAACTGTGAGTAGGTCAAGTCAGTGGCGAATCCAGAATGTTACCTCGCTGGGGTCAAGGACTAATTGACGGGGTCAAACAAGCATTGATCCTCTATTTTAAGAGTAATTTGCATGGGAAAAAAAGGATTTGTAGTGTTGTTTTTAGTAAGTTATCGGGGTCGGCTGACCCCGGTGAAACACTCTAGATCCGCCCCTGGGTCAAGTCATGGTTTTTGGCTTTACTGGCTCCGGTTTTTTCTACTTGCTGTATTTTCAGCTAGAGTCGTGCCAAATTTCGGCTTCAAGTACGACTCCAATTTCTCCGTACAGTGTGTCAATAAGCCACCAGTAATAAGCTGGAGCCGGAAAGCATGTTGTCAGCAATTAAGCTAAGATCATGGTTCAAGCCTTAAAGGCATATATAGCCTATAGGTCATCATACTCGCAGTGGCGTGGCGTCATATAGCTGGCCTACTCGCAGTGTTCATACTAGCCATATCATATTATAATAACAGTGCTTGCTGTAATTTTTTTAATGATTGTGGCTGTTTGTACTTAATAATACTAGTAGTACGTAGATAGTAGTACTCCGACTATACTAGAGTTGCTCTTTTCTTGCCGCCGCAGCGGCAAAAAGTTGTCTAGGGCCTTGTTTAGTTTCATGTGAGTTTTTTGGACGGTTCCTGTAGCACTTCATTTTTATTTAGTAAATATTGTCCAATCGTGGCCCAACTAGGTTCAAAAGATTCGTCTCGTGATTTACAACAAAACTATGTAATTATTTATTTTTTTATTTATATTTAATACTCTTTATATGCGGCAACAAATTTGTGAGAGGAGAGAGATTGTAAAGTCCTGAAGCACTTCGTTTGTTTGTGGTAAATATTGTCCAATCGTGACCCAACTAGGCTCAAAAGATTCGTCTCGTGATTTACAACAAAACTATGTAATTAGTTATTTTTTAATTTATATTTAATACTCTTTACATGCGGGTACAAATTGATTTGATGGAGAGAGAGTGAAAAAACTTAGAAGTTGGAGAGTAATCTAAACAAGGCCTAGGCCACGTTTCTTTGCTTCACTAGCAACTAGTTGTCCCAAACCAACTTTTTCTGAGCTTTGATCATCGATGGCTGAAACTTTAAAGGAATTTTTTCATCAAAAAAAAAACTTTAAAGTATTTTCTAACGTAAGCTACAATATCCATCTGAAATAGTAGTAGTGTATATATATATATCTTCGAGCAAGAAGTTATGACCCTTTGGATGCACCAGTAATTGGTGGCTACTCCCTCCATTTCAAATTATAAATCGTTTTTGACTTTTTTTTACATCTATTTTGCTATACATCTAGATATAAAATATGTCTAAATATATAGTAAAATAGATATATCAAAAAAGTCAAAGTGACTTATAATTTAGAACAGAGAAAGTATAAGATTCATCAAATACTCCACTGATCTGTCATCTTTTTGCACATGTTTATTTCACACCGAACTAGGGAGAACGTTCCTAAGTACAAATAACCCATGTAATTCGTCATTTAAAAGGAGATGGCAGGGCGGAGCAATATGATAAAACAATGGTTGTGATTAAAATTCTACCATATTTACACTCATAAATAAATTTTATGCACCCTCCTTCAAACTACTCTAGCTTCACCACTAGGAGCTGGTATCGATATGTTATGATAATTAAGTATGAATCTTCTTTGAGAACTCATAGAGTAATCTCTGGTGATATCTTGTTGAGTTTACGCTCTCGGGAGTCAATCCTTATGACTTATCTTTTCATGTACCTCCTGTGAGTTCTTACATAGGGAAATGTAATGAATGCCTAGAACATTTAGAATAATCGTTCTCTAACATTTTTAATATTTTTAAAACCTAACCATTAGAATTTAAGGATTACAATAGCATCCATAATCCACTAACCATATTTTTACTACCGTGAGAGGTGTTGCAAGCGTCCATACTAATCACATATGTATGATATACATAATTAGTATCATGATAAAGATATTTTAATATACTTTTCTTAATAAATTTATTTGGAGATATAAATGTTGCCCATATTTTTTACTAACCGAGTTAACAGTAATATATAATAAGGGATGGACAGAGTACGTGCTTCCTAAGAGTCGGTACAAGGAACTAAACGAGAATGGTTTTGAGAATTTTGTTACTTCCTCCGTTCTAAGTTATAAGCCACTTTGATTTTTTTGGTACATCTATTTTGTTATGTATCTAGATATAATAATATGTCTATATATATATATATAGTAAAATAGATAAATAAAAAGTTAGAGCGACTTATAATTTAAAAAGAATGGAGAGAGTACCATAATAGCGGCAATAAGCTGGTAATTAAGCTGCTGACCTGCTGATGAGATCGGTGATAAGTAGTACTCTGTGTTGGAGTATGTGTGTATTAGGCCCATGAGGCTAAGCCCATAAGGCCCATGTATGAACTATATGGCTGCCCCTCTAGGGGCTGAGCCCATTATCCAATAATCGAAAAAAATTCCAACATAGTATCAAGCTAGGGTTAGGGTTTCTCTCCTTCCTCCCTCCTCCTCCCCCCCCACCACCCACCCGGGGCGCCGCCGCCGCCTCCATGGCCGGGCCGGCAGCCTCCTCCCTCCCCCCTCCGGCCTACTACATACATCTCGCTCTCGCCGCCCTACCACCACCGCCCGCGCCCGACTCCTCGGCCGCCGGTCGTCCCTTCAGGTCCTCCTCCTCCCGGGCGGCGGGGTGGGGGGCGTGGTGGTCGTCGTCAGCCGGGGCCGGGGGGGGGGCGTGGGGTGGTCGTGGGGCCAATCGACTTCACCGGCTCCACCGCCACCACGAGGCGCTCACGGCCATCCTTCCACAACCCATGGTCGGGGTGCATCTCCATGTGGCCCTTCCAGGCTCCCTGGTGTGCCTCGCCCGGCCGGCCGCCATGCCGCCGGCCGCCATGCTCACGCGGTGCTCCTCCCGGGTTCCACCCCGCGCTCTCCGGCACCTCGCCGTGCCTCCCGGTTGGAGCCAGGCGGACTTGGCACACTCCTTCAAAGGCATTATGGGCTCCGACACCTCCCAGCCGGCCCCGAGTGGATCAGCGGACTCGAGGGCTACGTACCACACCACCCCCAACCCCGGTATACTCTCGTCCATTCACCCTCCTTCTTCCTCTTACCCTTCGTCCATCATGGTCGCAAATGGTTCATGTCTTCCTGTCACTTCTGTGGGTGCCACCGGCACTCATGGTTCCTTTCGTCTTCCCCGATGTTCTTGTTGCACCTTCGATGGTTCACAACCTTCTTTCTATTCGTCGATTTACAGTGACAATTCTTGTTACGTGGAGTTTGACTCTTCTCGTCTTCTTGTGAAGGATTTGGCTTCCCTGCGGCCCTGCTCCGATGTGATAGCACGGGGCCTCTTTACACTCTTCGCTTCCTGAGTGCGCCTCGCCTTCCTCACCATCGATTTGTCGGTTTTGCTTTCGCCGTCACCACTTCTTCTACTACTTGGCACCGGCGCCTCGGCCATCCCGGGCGTGATGCCCCGATGCGGCTTCGGTCGTAGTTCCGACATTCGATGTCCACGGGCTCACGATGAGCATGTGTCATCGCGTGCCAACCGGGCCGTCATGTTCGTCTTCCTTTTCATAGTTCTTCTTCTCATGCGGCCCCGCATTTTTGATCTTGTACATTGTGACCTATGGACATCTCCCCATTATCGGCATTTACGGTTATAAGTACTATCTTGTGATTGTTGATGATTTCTCTCATTATTCGTGGACTTTTCCTTTGCGTACCAAGTCGGATGCTTTTTCCCCGATTCTCCACTTTTTTCGCTTGGGTCTCCACGCAATTCGGCCTCACCATCAAGGCCGTCCAAAGGCGACAATGGCCGTGAGTTCGATAACTCCACCTCTGCGTGCCTTCTTCCTCTCTCCGCGGTGTCCAGTTGCGCATGTCTTGCCCATATACTTCCTCTCGAAACGGCAAGCAAGGCTGGCGCATGATTCGCACCACCAATGACACCATGCGCACTCTTACGCTTCAGGCGTCACTTCCTGCCGCTTCGGGCCGAGAGCTTACACACCGCCACCTATCTCCTAAAGCTGTCTTCCTTCCGCCGCTTGCCCTGCACCCACACCACACCACACGCTCTCTTTGGTACCCCTCCTCGGTGCGATCACCTTTGAGTCTTCGGTGTGCATGTTACCCTAACACCACAGCCACCGCTCCCGCAAAATTTGGCTCCCTGATCGACTCTCGTGTCTTCTCCTGTACTCCCCGATCACAAGGGGGTGCCGATGTTTTGACCTTTCCTCTCGTCGGGTTCTCATCTCTCGACATGTGGTGTTTGGCGAGTGCATCTTCCCCTTTTCCACCACCCATACACCCACTTCCACTCCGGATTGACATCTCCTTCTTGTTTCCCACCGACACGGTGGTCGAGCCACCCTTACGGTTGTATCCTGCCGAATCTTGCTACACCGTGCTCTTGATGGGACCGTGCCCGGCTCGCCTCTGCCGGTGGCGTCCACGGCCTGTTCCACGGCCGGGCATCGAGGGGCTCACTTTCCGAGCGGACCCGTCCCCATTTTGGCGTGGGTCGGGTCGACTCCGGCACCACCTCCGCTTCGCCCGGCCGGGCGCTCGTCTACCAGCGCCGGGCATGGGCAACGCCGCCCATACCGCCACCGCCTGCAGGGGGTCGGTCCACATGTCTTTCGCCCAGCCGGCCCTTCGTCTACCCAGCGTCAGCGCGCAGACAGCGCCCCGCCACCGCCACCGTCGTCACCACGGTGGCCCCTTCTTCACCGGGGGTCTACACGGGCGGTCTCTTCACCGCCCCGGCGACACCGACTCCGCGCCGCCCACCTCTGCTGCCGTGTCGCGGCGCCCGTGTACCACCCGCCGATTCTTCACCGACACCCGCGTCATGTTCACCCTATGGTGGCCAGCGACGCAGGGGTGGCACCACTGCGACCCGGGCTCTTGCGGCGATGCCCGAGGACTCGCGAGTCTCTCTGTACCCTCTTCCGTCCGCGGGCTGTCAGGACCCTCCCTGGCGCCCTCGATGGAAGAAAGAATGCCCGACCCTCCTCGCCAACAAGGCGTGGGATCACGGTGCCCGTCCGGCTGGGCTCCAATGTTGTCAGCGGCAAGTGGATCTGGACACACAAGCGCCCGGGCCGATGGTACTCTTGAGAGGTACAAGGCTCGCTGGGTTCTCAGGGCTTCACTCGGCGCCACAGGGGTCGACTATGATGAGACCTTCAGCCCGATGGTCAAGCCGGCCACCGTCCGCCACGGTGCTCTCACTGGCTCTCGGTCGCTCCCCGGCCCGTGCATCACGGTGGATGTGAAGAATGCTTTTACGCATGGTCTTCTCACCGAGACAGTTTACTGCAGGTCGGTCGGCGGGGTTTGTTGATTCTTCTCGCCGGATATGGTCTGCCCGGCTCAACAGGTCTCTCTACGGTCTCAAACAGGCTCCCCGGGCATGGAACCACCGGTTTGCGGCTTTCCCTCTTATCGACATTTGGGGTTTGTGGAGGCCAAGTCCGACACGTCCTTTGTTTATCTATCACCATGGCGGCGACCACCGCGTACACTGCTGCTCTATGTTGATGATATTGTCCTCCACGGCCTCGGTGAGTCTCTCCTCCGCCGCATCATCTCCTCCCTTCCGCCGGGAGTTTGCTATGAAGGATGCTCGGGTGCTCCGTCACTTCCTCGGGGTCACCGTTGAGCCTCACCTGCGGGGCTACTTCTTCACCGGCGGTATACTCTTGATATTACGGAGCGGTAGGGATGACTGACCGCAACCCCTGCTCCACTCCGGTTGACACACTGGGGCAAGCCGTCGGAGACCGAGGGTACACCCGTGTGGATCCCACCGCTTATCGGAGTCTTCTTTGGTGCACTTCAAGATGCCTCACCTTCACCGGCGGGATATCACCTATGCGGTTCAGCGGCTTTGTCTCCATATGCATGATCCCCTGGAGCCTCACCTCAACGCTCTCAAGCATCTCCTTCGCTACCTCGAGGGTTTGTTGGACTTCTACGGCTTGCTCCTCCACCGGGCGGTCTTCCTCCACCGCTGGTTGTCTACGGACGCCGACCGGGCGGCTGCCGGACACTTCGGCTCCACCACCTCGGCTCGCTGTCTTCTTGGGCGGCAATCTGGTGTCTGGTCATCAAAGCGGCAGCCCGGTGGCCTCCGCTCCGGTCCGAGGCCGAGTACCGCGCATGTCGCCAATGGCGTGGCTGAGGGCCTCGGCTCCCGACGGCTCTGGGGAGAGCTCCATAGCCCTCTCCACCGAGCACGTTGGTCTCTTCCGCGACAACGTCGGTCGCGGTCTACCTCTCCATCAACCCCGTTCAGCACCAACGGACCAAACATGTGGAGATCGACCTTCACTTTGTCCGTGATCGGGTTGCCATCGGCGATGTCGCGGGTCCTCCACGTACCAACCACGTCCCGGTTCGCCGACATCTTCACTAAGGGCCTCCCAACCTCGGCCTTCACCGAGTTTCGCTCCGACCTCAACATCACCCGTGGCTAGTTGTGTCTGTGGGGGGGGAGGGGCTCGTGTGTGTTCTTTTTCATGTCGATGCGGAACTCATTTGCGTCGGTAGTTCGGGGGCGGAGAAGTGTTGGAGTATGTGTGTATT